>OFHS01001307.1:0-24110 GCA_900245855.1 Calvadosia cruxmelitensis
TATGACGCCATCAGGAACCTGGCTTGCGAGAACTTATTTTACTGAAACAATTACTAACAAGCAAAAGTTGTAAAATATTTACAATTTTACATAAAGTGCTGGATGCAGTGCCAGAATTGACAGTTAGAAACTTCTAAAAAGGATTTACATTACTAAACTAGCAAAATCATCGATGAGTCAATCATTTCCACCTACTTTTGTGCTCTTTATTTGAACAGGTAGCAAGTAATGTCCACTACGCAGTTTTGTACTTATATAATCAGTTTGTTCCAAGGGAAACTACTTGGTTGTACTGTTTTCGTTCCTCACTGCAGGTGGCATAGATGTTAATAAGTTCAATTGTAGACTTTCTATCGTGTCATTCATGTTGTTGACTCGCAGATCAGCATAATCATTGTTATTATCATTTTCCACTTGCAGAGAAACGGATGTTGGAAATTGCCAGCATTGTCTCATGCTCTATCTTAATGATCACGTACTGCATCCAACTTATAACGCACACAAGAGCTTCAAATATTATGTTGCTACCATTTGCATTTGGTAAGCTTTGTATTCTATGTGAATTGTGATGTAATAATCTATGGGCTTAGTTTGTCTTGTTTTGATGAAACTGTCAATGTTGTCTTAGCGATAGATGAAATGGAGTCTTGTAACACAGTTTTTGTTTGCTAGATGTGTATTGTATTGTGTTGTTCGACGAGTGCTCGTCGCCAAACATGCTCATTTAGTACAGGATGCTGGCTCGCCTGACAGGTAGGTTTTTTTATACAGGTGGTTGTTGCTAAACTACATTGAATAGGCTTACAGGCCTTTCTATTTTATGTATTGTTGTATACAGATATATATGGAATGGTTTCATACTCGCTTAGGGTTTATTTATATGAGAAGGGCCAGCATGGTGGGCTACTTTCGTCAATTTTTTACATTGATTTTCCTTGTATTTTCACTGTCAGTGCATTCCACAACTCCTTGTACTAAAAGGATAACCAGAGTAGAAGTCATGTTATTTTTGTTGTTCAGGCGGAATTGTTCCTTTGGGTTACATAATGTAAACTGATTCTGAAGAGCGAAAGTGAGATACCATATCGAGATTTGCTCGAAGAACACAACACAATAAATAATACATTGGCTTAAAATGCCAAATTTATGTCACCATTGCACCTGCGTAGAAACTTCATCAGCCAGGCTTGCTCACCGGACATTGTTTACATCGCATTGTTTTATACCACCAGGCTGGCCTGACAGCCATGTAAGCAGGCCCTTGGTCTCTTAGACTCTTGATGTATTGCAAGGGTTGCGACATGTGATGAATACTGTACCTCCAGCCGATTGTCACAAAAATAAACAAACTTTAACTTACTGGTTGTTTTGTTGTAGCTCTTGGCATGGTAGCTGCAGACTTCTTCTCTGGACTTGTCCACTGGGCTGCTGATTCGTGGGGAACTGTAGAAGTGCCGATCGTTGGCAAGGTTGGTGATGATTATGAGAAAGGGCAGATGTGCCATAACGCATTGCATGTGTGGCTTGTGCGTAGACTTATTCGTCCTTTAGTACTTTCTAAAGCTTGAGCTTTGCATAAAATCATGTCTAAAATGTTCTGTTCGAAAACGATAAACAAACAAATGCGCGAGTTTACTTTCTTGGTCATTTGTTCTAGAATGTCGTCAGACTATAGTTGGTAGGGACACTGTTTCTTGTTCTGCATGATATGTACAATTGAACATAATGATATATCAACTTGATAATCAGCTCTTGGCTCAGCTGTAGATACTCCAAGCTGTAGACCCAGAAATATTTTGTTGTACAGTCAAACCTGTACTAGTGGCCACCTCTATAGAGCAGTCACCTGTATATAAAGCCTACTCTTCAGAACCCCTAAATGACACTTTATATAGAAATCAACCTGGCCAGAAAGGCCACCTGTATATAAAAGTCGTTATCCTCAGGTCCCAAAAGGTGGCCATTATAAACAGGTTTCACTGTAATGGCAACTTACATTTGTAAATCACTAAAGCAATATACAAGTATTCATATGTAATTCTAAAAGTAACCCTTTTGTAAAGACCACTTTCAGGTCTGTAACATTACAGTAAATCTATTTGTTGTTTGCAGGCCTTCATTCGCCCATTTCGCGAGCATCACGTTGATCCAACAGCAATCACGAGACATGATATTATAGAAACAAATGGTGACAATTGCATGATAACAATTATTCCCCTGATCTATCAGGTGTACAGATACGTGGCATTTTCGCCTGACGATCTCGCCATGACCTATTATTGGGACGTATTCCTGTTTGCTCTTGGCTGTTTCGTCACAGTAACCAATCAGATTCACAAATGGTCACACACATATTTTGGTTTGCCAACGTGGGTTACTGTACTTCAAGATCTTCACATCATATTGCCGAAGCGCCACCACCGAATCCACCATGTATCACCGCACGAGACTTACTTTTGCATCACTACTGGATGGTTGAATTATCCGCTGGAAAAGATTGGCTTCTGGGTCAAATTAGAACATTTAATAACGAAATTGACAGGTCATCACCCACGGTCAGATGACTTCAAGTGGGCATCTAAAAGCAAATGACGGCCTCATAATCATTGCTTGTGATATGGATTGCCTTGTAGCTGTCAATTTGGAATTCAAGATGGCAGTTTCTCATGAGAATGTGGGTCTTGTACTTGAATGGTACTGTACTTGATCATCGATGTACATTCTCCAATTCAATACCTTTGGCAGATGAATGCCAATGCCTTGGAATTACCTCGCGTCGAGCGCATCATCTTCAGTCACTTAAATTGACCACTTTTTCATACCAGTATTTTGTTCAGCTTTTTTACTTTGTCAATGTAGGAATATTTTACTTGTATGAAATTAAGGCGATTGTTTTTGCTATTCTTAATCTTAATCTGGGTTTTCTTTCTGAGTGGTTTCACAATGCTTAGGAAATAATAAATTCTAATTAAAGAGATGTATCTGTAGATGTGGATGCATTTTATTGCATCAGAAATTATAACGATGAATACTCCCGAAAGATGTGTTCTTTTATTGTGTTGTCAGACCACGACCAATGGTGCAGATTCCAAATGACTTGATTGATTGATTGATTGATTGATTGATTGATTGATTGATTGATTGATTGATTGATTGATTGATTGATTGATTGATTGATTTGATATATTTTTCGTAAATTGAATACGAAAGGCAAATACAGGATATAAATATCACTTACGCACGGCCTATAAATGTTTACAAAAATTATTTTACTATATTAATTTTATCTAAGCGACATTTGAAGCAATAAAGACGTCATGATGTCTTGCGAGGATGAATAAATTTACACACACACACGTCACATTATCAATTTTTGCGGACAAAGAAAGAGAAATCCAAAAAAAAGTTTGAATGGTCTTCTGACTTTCGAGTGATTAACTTCTTAAGCTGTGACAGGTCATGGAAACATTGGCGGGCATAATTATTTTTATGCTGTTTTGTTCGCAGAAATTGTGACCAATAGTTCAGTGCCAACTAAAGTTCCCGCGACTAAGGTTTTAAAGGTGACGTAGACATGTCTCATTACGCAGGGATTGCGACAGAGTTTGGAGGAACGATTAGATTCGATTAGAACGATTGATTGATTGATTGATTGATTGACAGTACTTCATTATACTGTACAAGACCAATAGCACTGCCTCCAAATTACGTCAATTTCTACGGATAAACAAGACCCCTTTGCCCTTTAATCTTAATTGCCCTGTTCGTCTTCTAGTCAAATGTAACTTCCAACAGAGGAAGGAATTCTAGCTCTGGAGGGCAAAGAAAGCTTCTGTTTCGTAGAAATTGACACCATGACGTAATTTGGAATCAGTGCTACTTTGTACTGCAACCTGCAGAAGACTTCATTGTAAAGCAGCATGACTACGAGAATTCATGAAAATGAGGTTGTGTCTTTGCTGCATATTGTCAGCATCTTACTAGCGTGATTGAAGGCACAGCGTCGAGAGAATGTTCGAATCACTAAGGCCTCTTTTAGCGAGCAGAGCTTTAGCCCATGTTGAATGACTTTTAAGTCTGACAGGAAGTCCTATTTTCTGAAGCGCGTAACTTAGTTTTCATTTTAGTGTTCGTGAAGGAAGTTATGTACACTTGAATATTACGGGTACAAGGCGTGTTTGCAGCTAAGAAGGCGTGAATCTCTTCATTTCACTAAGACAGATTCCAAGTTTGCAAATATCACCCTTGTTTTTGTTTGTGTAAAGAGCGCGTCTGCTGAGGGTAATTATGTTGTTGTTATATCGATGGATTTCATCATGGGGAAAGGGGCGTGGTCGTTTAATGTTGTTCTAGTGCATTCCTTGTATGAGAGCCCTTTTGCAATCCGCTACTTCTGAACCCTGAACGTTTGTCGTCTGTTCCTGATAAATGAGCACCGTCGGCCAGTTCTCGGTCATTCTTCGGTAGCATGTTTTTGGATCACAAGACGGCAGGTGATTTTGCTGCAGGTCGGTTTGGCAATTACTGCTACCTGTGCTTCCGTATCAATGATTAAGCATGTTGCCTGTTGAGTCCTGCTAGTACCCAGTGCATCACATGTGACGTCATAATCATCGTGCTATTGAACAGTGCGCGGCTGTAGCCGATTGCCCGCTTGATACGTCACACGCGAACGGCATTCCCAAATCGAACAACTCGAACGTTCGATGCGCGGTGCCTGCCGCTCCATTGAGTGCGCCCGCCTACTTGAATTCTTTGCCGAACACTGTTTGGCATAGATGTTCTCAATCATGATGTTGGGAGTAGGAAAAACACAGGGCAAGCAGTGCAAGTACGTCGACGAAAGTTATCCGCGTGATGTCATCCGCCATCTGGACGAGTTCAGGAAGAACGGGCACCTGGGGTTCTGTGATGTCGTTTTGATTGTCCAGGACAGGCAATTCTACGCTCACAAGAATGTTTTAGCATCCAGTTCGGATTATTTCTTTGCAATGTTCAACAGCGGACTGAAAGAGAGTGCAGATAAGTTCGTTCACATTCAAGGGGTGAACATCGAAACCATGGAATCTACAATGAAATACATTTACACTGGCGAGGTTGTACTGGACACGGATAACGTCGAGTCTATCTTACAGGTGGCCAACTTGATGTTTATTAAATCGCTAAAGGACGCTTGCTGCCGGTTCCTCTTGACTCTTTTGACCGTGTGGAATTGCCTCGGAATGCAGCGATTTGCCGAGGATTACGCCTGCGCAGAACTACAAGAAACGGTGTCTAAGTTTATCTATGACAATTTCTCTTACGTGGCGGAGAGCGATGAATTTGTTGATTTGCCTCCACACCAGATTAGACCACTTCTTGCCAGAGATGAGCTATGGGTTCTCAACGAAGAATCGTTTTACGAGGCACTCTTGCGATGGTTCAAACACGACGTTAAATCGAGACGGATTTACTTCCCAGAGTTCATGGAACACGTGCGCTTTCCAATGATGAACGCTGATTACCTCATCGACCATGTCGAACCAGAGCCTCTCTTTAACGAATTCCCTAAATGTCGCGAACTTCTAACCGAGGCACACCACTATCTACTTCTACCAAACAGAAGGGGCTGGTACCAAACGACGAGAACGAGACCAAGGAATTACGAGAATAGCAACGAGGTCATGGTGGCTTGTGGGGGAAATGGAGATTCGTGTTCGCATTCAACAGGTGTGTCTGTCTTTCTGTCAAAAATGCTACGTCAAGACATCTTTTTACAGTTTTTCTATCCTTAATAGGAACTGCTAGGGAATGTTTATCTATAGTATAGAATAGCAAAGATGTTATGCTCACAAATCCAATTAAATACAACTAGACTGTAACACTACAATGAAACCTGTCCACCTCTGGGACCTGAGAAAAATGACCTTTATAGACAGGAGGCCTTTCTGTCCAGGTTAATTTCTATAGAAAGTGTCATTTTGGGATTGTGTGATGTATTGTGCATGCTATGACATCCCAAAATAACGCTGCCTCATGCAGCACCACGTGACTGTATCACGTGACTACAGTGAAGTATTGCACAATTACACACTAGTGCAACAGTTTTCAACCGTTAGAGCTACGAGCAAGACAACACTGATCAAAAGTACACGATCGACTTGTTCTTGTCTCTACGCGTCTCGGCGTACATCTGCTACTGGATATTTAAAAGGTTGTGAAGATTGGCCTTTAAACACAGGTGGCTGCTCTATAGAGGTGGCCACTAATACAGGTTTGACTGCGGTACGAGTTATAAGTGAGTATTCTATGAAGGCAGGAGTTACGTAGACATTAACTAGAATAATTACGATTATACAACACAATAGTAAGGTTCTATATGTTCCACAAAGTAGATGTACAGCTCGTTATACTCAAGTTATACAGTACTCACAATGTGCTTGCAAGAATACATGATCTTACAGACAGTTAAACCAGGATAGTTAGATATCAAAGCGATCCTATGTGATTTCATCCAAAAAACTGTTACTTTTTGACAACAATATCGAATAATCTGAATTATCACATACAACGGAACCCGGTTAGTCTGATTTAACTGCCTAGTTGAAAATCAGGCAGAAAAAAACAAATTGGTGCTGCTCGAGACGCATTTCAGCAGGAATTCAGTTGACTTTGTGTAATTTAGATATGACAGATCACTTCAGTCTGTGATCTTTGTCTCACGAGGTATGACAGCGAGAACTTTGTTTCTCTCGACTGACTGTGATTTCTTCCTTGTTTTTCGCAGCATTCTCCTTCAACGTCTTGAAAGGAACGTGGACTGAATTGCCACGTCTTGCTCAGGAGCGAGGCTACCACGGTGTAGCCTCGTTTGAAAATGAGATGTTCATTGCAGGGGGTTTTGTGACGGTGAATTCGGAGACGATGGACTCAGGTAAACTATCGAAGGAACAGGGGGAGACTGCCACCGCAATTTCAAATGGTTTCTTTGTCATTTTGGGATCTACCAGTTCAGTAAGAAGCGATAAAAATTATTTCAGCGTTGAAATTAGAACTTACTGTACTGTACGTCATAAGAAACGAATTCGTTACAAGCGGAACAAACTCATGCTCATCTGTAAAGTCAACTTCGAGGCTACACCTGTAGTTGAAATCATACCGCATTGATGGGTTTATTCAATAGCAAACTGGACCGTGTATTTTAGGATGCAGTGGGAGGGCCACGTGGTTTCTCATCAAATAAGAGTGATCCATCTGTTTGAAGAAAAATGTCAAAACAAATCAAACAATCGTGATCCATCTTACTCAGCACTTTTCAATCTACAACGATGGAATTGATCAAAACTGCGGCGGCTGGCGCATGGAGAGACCGAATGCCTTGATGAAGTTCACGATATGTTGCGATGTACATGCGAATACCTTTCTGATGCGAAATGTAGTCGGCGCGATCGGTTACGTGTATGTTGCTTAATCATGTTGTTACTCTTCCTAGAACTAGGCCTCGTGACAATGGGTAGATGTTGCCAACCCTAAAATGCCAAATTGCTTACTCATAAGATGTGGCAATGTAGTTGGTAGTCGTACGATCGGAAAATTTACCGGCCTCAAGGCAAACCCCAAGAATTGGCCAGTCATGTGGTCCCATGAGATAGAAGAAGACTTATCACTGACCTGTGGACCTGTAGGCCTAAACGTAACACAAAGTTATGAAGTCAAAAAAAAACCTTTTCAATGGTGAAAATTGTTTCAGGAATGTTCAAGATATTCGTAAGGGCATTGGTCAGTTCTCTGGTATTTGTTTTCTGAGCATACTGTACTGTATCATAGGGTCTTAATGCGATGAAAACATACGTATGTAGGGGACTAGGGGTGGGTGGAAGGATGAACCCACTATGATTGTTCTTTAGTCTTTGGGCTCGCCGAATACAATAAGTTCACTGTCACTCAAGCGAAGCAACAGACAGAACGCGATGAAAATGGGGCAAGCCATAAATAGCACATAACGTAATGTGCGTGTGTCTATTGTCCTCTGAGACAAAGCACAGCTTGTCTAACCCCTGAGGTCGTTTGTAAAATCAAAATCAAAGCAGCCACCCCTGCTTTTCTCTCGAACATTATACTATTTGATTTATTTCAAAGGGCACAATATATGTCTATATCGGGCCTATTGTATCCGTAAACCCTCGTCTTTTGTTTGTGGTTAGGTAACCCCCGGCGTCTGGTCCCCAGGACAATGGGCATGACGAAAAACTACGACATTTATCAGGGGCACGATTTGCAAGCGCATCGCATTCTTTCGTTCTACTTCTGAGAATAATTGCTCAAGTGACGCACATTGCGTATTGTTTCATCAGTATACGTGATGTGGTGATTCAAAAGGCGCCTGTCAATGAACATCAGGGTTCTTCGTCAAACAAAAGCATCCCACTGAACGTTGTAAATATCGATCGTCAAACGTATATCGGCTTTGTCCAGTGACCCAAAAGTCTGTCACGCCATTCTAGAACCAAAATAGTACATCAGATAACGCCATCTTTTTGGCATCGAGAATTCAACACTTTTACTACGTGTTAGCTTCAGTCAGCAAAAATGTTGTCGATTTTGAATCTCGCATGTATCCAGTCTGAGTTTATCACGAGATTATGCACTAATACTCCTCAGCATTGCTAAGAAATGGCTTTTTTCTATCAATCTGATATAATTATGTTTCTTCAATTTTTAATGATTTTCCACTACATATTTTTTTTTTCAATTCTTTAGTTAAGAAGTTCGATATCGAGCAGAATTCTTGGTCGAATGTTTCGTCATTGCACACGCGACGAAGTAAAATGAGCATGACAGAATGGGATGGACTGCTGTACGTTATGGGAGGATTCGACGGCACAACGACCCTCAATTCTGTCGAATGTTACAATCCAGCTACAAACAGGTGAACAATTGACATTAACCGATGGTCACCGCACCGTATCATCATGGTATCATACAGAAAATCATTTTCTTGTGTAGAGAAATCTCAGATTTGTTTTTATAAGAAGATGTCATGAACAGATATATCGTCAAACAGTAGAATATGCTGTAGTAACATTCGTACTTCGAAAACCATTGACAGTTGATAAGTTTATTTGTCTTGTCATTCCTTCGGTCATTTGATGAAGTCATACAGACTGACAGAAGATTTGTTCATCGACGCTTTTCGCACAACTATGCGAGAGCAGAAGCCACTGTGAGAGAACACTTGTCGAGAAGTCGTCAGATATACCACCCCAATGCCACACTCTTGGTGACAGCGTGACACACGATGACATAGTTTGTCACCTTGTCAAGATGTCAACGCAGGCATCATCAAAGACAACCGACAGGCGAACAATTGTCACGAAAAGTCTGACGTCAACGAAGTAATGTTTTGTGACGCCATCAAGTTCGTTAGCACGATCGTCTGTTGGTCGTGAGAAGCCGCCACGATAGCATACGAGATAGCTCGCACGAATGGCTTCGATGTCTTCTGAAGATATACTCCTCAACTAGATGCTTGAAAGAGGAAGTATTTCAGCACTGAAAGGATTTCCACCCCCGCTGCGTGGTTTTGGCATCACCTTGAGTTTAAAATCTGCACTTGTAGGACTCATGTCCAGCAGCTGAACAAACAGGAGCGCATACAAACCATCCCCCCTAGTTAGCAATTATTTGTTCCAGCTCAACGCAGCATTCCCTCTTATTTACTTTATTAAAGGGTCATTAAAATGTCAGTCATCATGTCAGCTGTACAGGAACGCACGGTCACTTTCAACAAAATACATACAAGTTATAAGAAATCCCCCCTCTAATCTCCAAGGATGCAATAGTATGCCCTCCTTCTACGAGCTATACCGTCACTGCTAAAATGCCATTTGAATGGCATTGATTTGTAGAAGTTGTCTTCTGTCCTATGTTCTATGATCTATGAAATTTGACCTTCCAGATGGCGTTTCCTCTCTCCCATGATCACAAGAAGGCGTTGCACGTGTGCAGTGTCAAGTGGAGGCTGCATATTTGTCATTGGGGGTCACGACGGGTCGCAGATCTTGAACACAATCGAACGATACGACATCACGAGGTACGTCCAGCCGACTCCCAGTTCGCCCTGACCTCATTCTTAAAACAACATTAAGGTTATAGTCCTGACCAAGGATCATGACTCAGCCTCCTCCAAGAAGGTTCTAGAACAGCTCTTTATAGAAATGCGATAATAAACGAAGAAGAATGAGCTTGTATTTTGTTTGTATGTTTTCATCTAAACAAATTATCGAGATACTTTGTCAAGTAAGCAGGATTCCTGCAAGAGCGGCATGGGTTTACCCGAAGATGTTACGCAAACATTTTCCCCTGTGGTGTTGCTAGGGTCTTGCCTGGCTACGCTGTGAGAAATCGTCACACGGTTCGCAGCGAGAGGCGCTGTCGTAGAACTGCGAAATTAACACATAAGCAAGACCTCGAGTGTCGTCTGGTGCAACGGAAGCGTACATTGCGTTCGTGCGGCTTTCCACAGCGTCTCGTGAGCGATTCACGCTGCGATTGTTCATTAACGGGACGGCGACAATTGCTGTGGGAATCTGCAACGTCTGTAGGCATTCCTCTACCAGGTTGCCAACAATGCTTATGATTTTGCAACAGGTTGACCAACCCCCTGCTGTAAATTACTGGGTGTAAGCAAAATACAAACTTCCTTGAGCTCAGCCTAACAACCTTCAACACTGTCGCATTACGACAAATAGCTTGCGAATTTCCAATGCTGAATGTAAATTGTTTGAATTTTGCATTTATAAACGGAGTGTATGGAAAGTGCTTCTCTAACGGAGTTGTATTTGACATCCTTTCGTGTGTTTTCTTTGCACTGTTAGGGACAGCTGGGCGATGGCTGATGTACCTCCAATGAGCGAGCGTCGATCATTCCCCTGCTCCGTTGTCATTGACGACGATGTCTTCGTCATAGGGGGTTACGATGGTGTCGATACTTTACGCACTTGTGAAGTGTACTGCGCCTCCTCTAACGCTTGGCGAAGCATCGAACCGATGAATGTGGCGAGATCCAACGCTGGTGCAGCCTACCTCCATAGGAAAATATTCGTAGTTGGTGGCTGGGATGGGGTTAGCCTATCCTCTGTCGAATTTTACGATACGGTTACTCACGAATGGAGTCGTTCCACCAACTTACCTCGACCTACAACGGGGGTGCGCTGTTGCATTCTCTATCAGCAGACATCAAACGAGCAAAAGCCAAAACATAAGAACAATAAAATCACATCTTGCATGATATGCTAAAACAACAAGAACCCATAAACAGTTCTAAAGCCACTTTTAAATCTTTGTCAAAATATATTTAGATTAAAAATTGAAAATGTTTTGAATCTCCATTTCCTTGATGCAAGGATGGAGACTATTTTATGCAGAGTTATTTTATACTTGTTGAAAATTTGAGAAAAATTCCTATATGACTATTTAAGAGATTCAACTTGTGTCTTCAGCTGGTAATCGACTGAAAAATTGTTTGTTTTAGTCTTGAATGCATTATCTGTTTGCGCTATCGCTTGATGTTTGCTTTTTTGCAATCGAATGCGGGCTCAGTTGATTCAACAAGGGCTCAGTTCCTGGAAGATAGACTGCGGCATTTGAACCATGTGAATTAGTCACCCAGATCTGTACATTGGTATAACAGTACTTGATATGACTAATTGTATATGCCTTTAGTCCAAGAGAGTAAAGTCACAGCATTGGTTGTCTTAGGCATTGTATGATTAGGATATAAAATATTTCATTGAGAAGGAATATTACAATCAGTGGCTAGATAGCTTGGCGGTTTAAATTACAATCGATGTACATTGGTAGGAAGAACGTGCCTGGCTTGACTGGCAATTGGTGAGAATTTCGCAATATTTGTGTCCTGTGATCGCCGGCTTCATCCAACAAGTTGGACTTTACTACGAAGTTTCTCGGCATCACCTTGGTGCCAGTTACAAGGTGTGAATGTCAACTGTTTGCCCTGATGGCAGCCTCTTGGTGTGCCACTGTTTGTTGTCGTGAATTTCGTCATTGGCAGATTGCTTGATTTCCGTGAAACGGCGTGACGACATAAATCAGCGCGGCTGTGCGCGGCTGGATTGATTGACACTTAGACCTCCGAGGAAGACCCGATCTATTGTTCCACCGTACAAAAGGTGCTGGGCCTGAGCAGACAAGTTGCCCCATTCCGACGCTCTGATTGGCTGTTTAGAGGTGTTATTTTCGGCACATTACCGCATAGCCACAACATATAAAGCCGTACTTGTGCCACGATAGACCATCATTCGTCCTTGGACAACAACACGAGAAGCAAGTGCGCAAGATAAATCTCCTTATTTGCAGTTACATATTCGATGATGTCGATGCAGTATTATCCACCTGAGTTGCAGAGCGTGCCAATGTTGACGGCACTTGATTTACAAGAAGTCCTTTCTTGTTCTGATGTCTTCGATCGAGACGCTACGGTGTACTCTCCAACGGAACAACGTGTTGACGTCAATCTAATGCTGAAAGAGAAGCAACAACATTCGTCTAACCTCGTGGCTAGACTCATGCGTCTTGAAGAACAGCAACAACAACTGGCCGAGCAACAAGTAAAGGCTGAAGACGGTTTGCAAGAGTTGGATTTCGCCACGAGTGCTGCCGCCAGCAGATGTCAACAAAGCAAGCGATTGAGCACGGGGGACATCTCGTTTCTGGAGGCTTTGCTTTCGTCCAACGGTTTGAGCAACGGTGTCAATCGACCAGATCGTCTGGAATTATTCTTGGATGAGCTGAATCAGAAGAACACTGCGTCGATTGCTACAACTCCGTCGTCGCCGCCCACCCCAACTGACAGCGCGTGGAGCGTTTGTGGCCAAGACGAAGACTTGATCGCGTACGATGACGATGCTCTGAGCTCAACAGCAAGCTCGCCTCTGTCCGTTAGTGACCCTGTCTTCAAGCAACTCCTCGATGATGTCAATGGACCTGCCTGCAGTGAGATTAGCGATGCTGAACTGACTCAGCTTTCTGTCAAAGAACTCAACCGAAGACTGAAGAACATGGACTCTTCCTTGGCTCAACGACTCAAGCAACGTCGACGACTGCTCAAAAATCGTGGATATGCTCAAACGTGCCGTTCACGACGCATCAGACAGCAGAAGTCATTGACGAAACAGAACGAATCGTTGGCAACCAAGATGAGCTCCTTGCAATCTCAGTGCGAACAATTCAAGAGTGAACGCGACGAATACAAGAAGAAATACGAAAATTTACTGCTCTTTGTCGGTAAATCGTCCTAGATTCATCTGCCTGTTGAACTTGTCGAGTAGCTAAGGCAAAACATTGCCAGATATATTTATTTATTCGTCGATCACGAGTGTATAGCCTGGTGCTATGACAAGGTCATTTTGTACATATTAGAATGTTAAACTATTTGGAAACATATTTTCCAGTGTTAAAGCGATCCCACATTTTGTAAATATAGAACGGACAACGTTAGCGTTAATACAAATTTTTATTCCATGCAGAAGATATGAAGTTTGCAAAAAATACTATGAACGAAAATCAGAACTTGTTGTTTTTTGACTTTATCAAAGCGTGCTTGTATGGCGGGGGCCATCTCGATTTTACCAATAATATCGAAGACGTCATTGGAATGTGAGCTCATGTGACTTGATTGTGACCGGTGGAACGAGGCGCGAAATTGCAGGTTACTCCAAAGTCCGATGGTCTAAGGGTCTCCCCTACATAATAGAAGAGTAATCCTCTTTTGTTGTCTCAGTCAAAGCATGGACCATCAAATCCTGATCAAACCACTACAAACCTGTTTGGCCTTTGGAAAAGAAACCGGTTGAGCCACAAGGCAGCGCGCGAGTGGCCGAAATATTTTCGTGGCTTTCCTAAAGAAGATTTTTTTAGGCTTAATGTTTATTTCTTTACTCGCAAAATCAACAAATTGAAATTCGATCATTTCTCGATTTTTTTACTCACAAAATCAACAGATTGAAATTTGATCACTTCGCGAGATATTTTACTTCCTCCGGAACCTACCCTGAAAAATTATCGACCTTTCTCCAATTTCGCAGCGAATGCTCGCAGGGGTGAAAATTTTCTCTGTATACCACGAGCAAGCAGCAAAAGATCGAAGGTGGGTTCATGGTTGTAGCTGCAACATTTTTACCTCGCTATTTGTGCTGTCGCCTGTCTTGTGTACAGTTTGAACAAGTGAATTTAATTTGCTGCAATATCGCAGGCTGTGCAAACTATTTTGTTCATTCTTCACAGTGTGTTGAAATTCCACAGAAACAGTCGAGGCAGTGCAACGATGTTTCTGAACTTGAGGTTTATCCACTTGTTTGGTAGTCCTCTGTTTCTGTGATGTTGTTATTTTAATTTTTGTCAAGGCGTTGACCAGACGTGACAAGGTGACTTCGCTTGTCTGACAACATGGCTATCGCTGGAGCTGCCGCTGGTGCTTCGGCTGCTGCACTTGTCGAGCACGAGGCATGCATCACGTCGTTCTGCGACGCTGTCAAGCTTATAATCACAAACAAGAGATACGAAGCACAGGAATTCAGAAGACGCAATTTGTACTTGTCTGAAGCGTACTGTTTGTTGTGGCATAACACTGGAACTGGCGATGTGGATGGCAGGAAGTCTAGTCTGCACCTGCGAACTGGAGCATTCGCCGCTGTTCTTATCGACTTGTATGCCATGGGTAAAATCAACATTGTGCCTGATTCATCCATGCTACAATGTGTCAACTTCGAGAACCTCGTGGTGAAAGTCAAGGATCCTACGCCAACTAAAACGTACCTTGACGTTGCTGTCTTCAACAACATGTTAGCCCAACAGCAAAAACATCCGCATAACCCCAAGTCTCTTAGCCAGTGGCTGGAGATGGCAGACCACAGTTGTTGTGTAGCAATCACGCTTAGTAATCTCGTGCAGAAAGGAATCTTAGGCGACGTTCATACCGGTTTCTTTGGTGTCTTTCACAAGTATCCTACTCTCGACCCCAAAGAGGAACAGGCACTCGACGCAGAGATGAAAGGCGTGGCACTCAAGGAGCAGAAACCAGATTCGTACATTTTAGCCATTTTGACATTGTCTAGAACGGCGGATAACTTTTTCAGTTTTGTTGATCCAATTTTGCAGAAGCATTTTTCAAAGAAAGAATACAAGATTGCGAAAGAGAATATCAAAGTGATTGTTCAAAGTCAAGGAACGATTCTGAAGTCTCCAAAGCTGGAGAGGAAGAAGCTTCGCTTGTAGAGACCTATTTCAATATTTTTAATGTCAAATTTAAAAAAGATTACTCAAAGAGTATATAATGAAGTATTTGTTGGATTACAATCTTGAAAATTTTGTTTCAGAATCTTTCATTTTGCATTCTGTGTTATGGCCAGAAGAAGTTGATAACCTTTCTGTTCAGTGATCGCTTTCAAGTCAAGTGGTCTATTCCAACGTAGAAATGAAACAAGGTTGATTGTTACTCAGAAGTAGAATTCAGCATCTATATGCTTTTCTTTGGACATGCTTTGCGATTTTTTATATGAAATTGATTGTGAAAAATTGACTACTCCCTGCAACACGTTTTGCGTTGAAAAGTGCTCAAGCAAAATGAATGGGATTGGACTGAAGAGTATTTTGAATCGTAAAAAATAATTTGCCATAATTAATTTTCAAAATAAACAAAATTAAATAATTATGCTATCATTTTTTTTTACT
Organism: Calvadosia cruxmelitensis; assembly: GCA_900245855.1. Classification (NCBI taxonomy): domain Eukaryota; kingdom Metazoa; phylum Cnidaria; class Staurozoa; order Stauromedusae; family Kishinouyeidae; genus Calvadosia; species Calvadosia cruxmelitensis. The sequence goes on from OFHS01001307.1 coordinate 15,730, forward strand.
TTTCAAAAATAATAGTGACATTATTTATTTTGAAAAAATGTAACTCGTTCAGTTGCCATTTTGCAAGCGATTTTCTGTTAAAAGTAAATCAGGTTTCTTACAAAATTTTGTTTTCAAGTAACATACGACGCAGCCCTGTGACGATTGGAGCCAGCAGATCGGACATGAACAGAATTCAAATGATTTGCAGCATAAGATCATTCAGATCACAGTTAAACCATTCGCAGCCAAACTTTCGTAAGCGAGTATATTGCAGTTTTATTTTATTGTTCACAAATGTCCCGAAAAAAATGTATCGGTATATTAAACTCACTGGACGGTATGTGATGAAACCCTGCTGGAGATGGAAGCCAATGACTACAAACCAATCAATCGCGATCAAGCTATCTTAATTAAGTAACTAGTTTACTCTTAAAATGTCTCTCTACGAAATAAACATGTATTAGCAATTTGTAAATTCTTCGCCAAACAAGATAAGAGTTTAAATCTAAAAATAATCCAGATTACTTCCTCAAGTAATTGCATTGATTATGCAGCATGCGTTTCCCCTAACCAGAGCGATGGAGAAACGCTGATATCGCGCCACGATTTTTCATTTCTATTTCCAGACCGTTTCGCTACTTCAGCTGATATTGCTCAAGGCTTTATTTTCTGGAAAAGACACATGGGTAACACGTGGGGCTTGTCAAGTTCGTCAGGTGTATCAGTTTAAACCACTGCTGTTTATTGTACAATATACAGTCAATCTGTCAATGACAAGCCGGTGAAAGATTATTACTGAACAATATGTCAGAAGCAAATTTAGTAATATGCATTCAATAAATTTAAAATATTCTATCAATGTATTAATAATATTTTAATATATTTGAAGCAATTTTATTTACACGACGATGAATTCATCTCTCCTGGAATCTACTTCAGAAGCAAACCATGTTGCACCATGCTTCTGTAAATTTAGAATAGGAGGATTAAATTGGGCAATCTCTTGCAGTGTTGCTATAATTATTATGTAGTCTCTTCGCAGGAGACAAACTTCCTCAATAGTCCCACGCTGTGCCAAAAATAAATGAACATTTCAAGAGAGTCAATAGCAACGCATAGCGTATTGTAACAGGAGGACAAAGTGAGACCGACTGGTTGGTACACATTGCGTGGTGTTTTAGCGCCTACCACTGCACACGTGGGAATCATACAGCAAGCACAAGACGTCTTAGGACGTCCCATGGACGCTCTCACGACGTTTGGACGTCGCGGGTACGTCGTAAAGACGTCTTGTGTTTACTGCCGGGGCATACAGCAGACAGCAACGGCGCAACATTGATTTAATCGAATGAGATAATCCCTTTGTTCTTCCTTCTCTGTTGAATCGTTTGACATACTGTATGGTGTTAATGCATATAAAGGGTTTATCGTTGCCGTACATTGCAATTCTTGAAAGTGTAAGTATTGGTTTTGTCACGTAGCATATTCTTTAACTTAGTTCCTTGTAGATATCTTTTAGCTACTGTCTTTTTAGCTTTATTCATTTTAGTGGCTGTAAGGTTGAAACAAATAATGAGACCCAATATTAAAAAAAAGTATCGGCTGATTTCGCAATATTCGACTGTACAGCCAAAGGAGAGAAAAAATGGCCGACTCTCCGACAGCGGACGGTATTGTGATGCTGTGTACAGCGAAGGAATATTGGAAGCATTGCAATGCTTCAAGTTACTCGGCGTTGGGTTGCTGCAGTGCAAGACTAGTTGACGGGGAGGCTGATAGGGCAATCACTCTCGTAGAAATGTCGGCAGGCTCAAAAACATCCAAAGCTACCAATTTTAAGAGAAGCCTAATCCTTCGCCCTCTTTGCTTCAACGTAAATTCAAATATTCTTATTCACATTTGAGTGATATGTTCCACTCTTCTTTAGACCAAGATTTCGACAAACTTTCCCGCAGTGCTTCAAAATCAAGCTCTTTTGTTTCTTCGACATTATCAGACAATATTCACAAATGATCAATTCTTTAATTCTCCTTGTGTTTAATTTTAAAAAATTTGATAAAATTTCAATTTTATAGGCATCAGAAGTGGATAATGAGTGTTATCAAGTGCGACGAAATAAGTTTAAAATCCAGCTTGAACTTAATTTGTTGCAGACGAAAGAGAAAACCACCCAACGAATGAAGTCTACATCACAAGCAGGTCGTTAAAGCGCCGTTCCAGCCTCTCGATCGACATGTCCAGGGAACGAAATTTCGAATTCCACCGGAGTTAAACCGAGACTGGTATCCACTTGTGGAAGTTTTGGGTCAATGAAAAGCACAAGCAAATATGCGCAAGGTACAGTGTAACCCCACAGTGTAACCCCGTAATAGCACATCGGCTCATGTCACGACCCGGCCGCTATAGGCCCCGTTTACACGATACCATTTCACTTCAGTCTGAGAACCAAGCTCTGTCAGAACCTTGGTCAGAATCAACTATTTAACCGCTTAATGTCACTTCTTCATTATTATCATGATTTGTGGCTGGAAAACCGTAGAAATATTAATCAGGTTACACTGTAACAGAAGTCAGGACCATGGGCCAGCCTGCCCCCTGCATCTGATATGTCTCCAAGGCGCTCCTGGCTATATCGGGCTGTGAATAAATCGGACATGAGCACCACACAAATAGCAAACCCAAAGTACTTGAGCCAACGCTTGTGATCGAACCTACACGACCAAAGTTGCCTTCTTTTTTACAAGCAACGGCACTACGTTGATGACATATTATCAGGCTATAAATTTTTTTAATCAACATTCAAGTCATTGTTTACAGTGAAACCTGTCTATAATGGTCACCTCTGGGACGTCATGAGAAAATGACGTTTATAGACAGGTAGCCTTTCCATCCAGGTTGATTTCTATAGAAGGTGTCATTTTGGGGTTATGAAGAAGAGTGGCCTTCATACACAGGTGGCTGCTCTATAGAGTGTCTTCGATGTAATCGACGTGGATTTTCATCGATTACGTGCCAAAACACAAAAGAAAGCTTCAAGGATAAGATAATGTAACAGCAAACTAATCATTCAATTTTAAGTAGTCCAGGACTAAAGCATAGTCCAGGACTGAAGCATGCTGGAGTCCACGTCTAAAGCATACTGTAGTCCAGAACCAAAGCATAGTCCAGTACTAAAGCATAGTCCAGGATTATAGCATACCTGTAGTCCAATAATCAAGCATAGTTTAGGACTAAGTCTCAAGTCCCATATAAAAGTTTTAGCAATTTAGTCAAGACTAGAAATTTATGTCTCGTACTACGCTTTCAATCGGCTCCAGGGCACAAAGTATTTGGCAAAAACAGCAAGTCAGCCTCATTTTGATGTAATCAAAGAAAAACACGCTTTCCAATGTAAACAAACGCTTTGATTGGCTTGAAGGTACATGGCAGTGTGAAGAAGTGAACATCACACCAGGCCATCCTCTCAATTTGCAGGTGGCTCAGACAGGGGGAGTTGACCACAGCAACAACTTTGATAGCATCAACACAGAAATCATGGCTGCAACATATCCTCACGGCGGTACAACTTACTTAGTGGCAGCTGCAGCAATTGAATCTTGTTACAAGTCAAACTGCAAAGCAGTCGAAGCAATTTCCAAGAAGCTGTTGCGAAAAGATTTCGAGAAACGCAAGTTGTATTTGTCTGAGGCGTATTGTCTGCTTTGGCAAAATGCAGGAACTGGTGATATCGATGGCAGGACATCAAGTTTGTATTTGAAGAACGGCGCCCTGGCCTGCATTATTGTCGATTTGTGCGCCCTCGGGAAGATTGCGTTGAGAAGTGACCCTGAGAGATTAAAAGGAGGCAAGTCCAATCATCTGATCATCGAAGTAAGTGATGCCACACCCACTGGAACATACCTGGACGAAGCCGTGCTCAATCAAGTACTTGCCCTGACCAAAGAACGACCAGAGAAACCGTTTCGATCCATGATGGCTTGGATGGACAAATTTGATAGCTCTGATTGCGTATCCATCACGCTGAAGAACCTTGTGACCAGAGGCATCCTTGGTAAGGAACATTCTGGTTTCTTCGGCGCCTTCCGCAAGTATCCAACCCTTGATCCAAGTCCGGAAGAGGCCCTCGTCCACGATATGAAATGCATCACGCTGAAGGGAGAAGCCCCTGACTCGTACATGCTATCCCTGCTAATGTTGACTAGGAACGCAGACGACTCGTATATGCTGGAAGATCCAATCTTAGAGAAACACTTCTCGAAGGAAGATTACAAGAAAGCCAAAACAAACATTAAAGCACTTCTTGAGAAGCTGTAGCTGGTCGTTCCATGTGTTGTAAGAACGCTAATACCTTTGCCAAATTGATTTGAAGTGGAGCTTGGGCTAATGGTCTAATCTATCGATGTCAAAGCAGTTCTTATCACTGAATTTAATAAAGTACTGTTTGTTGTTGATAATTAACGAAATATACCTCGTCAGATTTTAAGTCATTCACTTAGACTGTAGTGAATTTTGTGTTTTGTGGAGTAGCGTTTGAGCAGTCGGCTAGTGTGTGGAAATTACAACGCAGATATGGTATTTGTTGGGTCATTTTGCCAAGAGCCAAAGAATTGACCGTACACTCCTGGAACCCTATCTCATCTCATTATTTATTTATTTTTTCCGGAAATGTAGGCTGCGTGCTATTGTCCTTTGACAATCAACCACTATCAACAGGACAAAGGTCCACGTGGAGCTTGCCAAGCAAAACAATGTTACGTAACATCACATAAATGACACCGACCTCGCATTGATTAGCTCTTGGAGCCTCATTTACAAACACATAAACGATTGAGAAATTGATAGACTTACAGTACTGTACTTTGCGAGTGCAGGCACTACATAGTTGATCTCAGACAAGAGGACACTGACAAGTAGTACGGAAAATACAGCACGATAGCACGCTAAAATATAGCTACCTTCACAAAAATCACAAACAATTTCTGAAGATGTACATTCCCTTGCTTCAACCGAAAGCTAATTAACGTGTTTTATTGAAGCGTGATTAGGAATATCACTATCAGTTAATTAGTAAAATTCAAATCTTTATTTCGAAGTAATTCTGATAGTTAGATGTAAAATCACGCTATTTTACACAATATGTTTGTATGTTACAGTGCTGTATGTGCGCCGTATTCTGCTCACATAAACTTTACTGGTACGTCATCAAAAATGTTATTAGAAGTTTTCAGTTATTCATTTTCTATCACATTACTATTATATACTCCGATTCTCCCAATTTTGATTGCAATTGATCACCGGCACAGCCTGTACGATTGAATGCGCTTCGAATAAATTAATTTTTCTGGCTTCATCCCGTATGGCAGAAGTCAGCTCAGTTTGTATTGGAATGCATTGGAAATGTGTTTAATTGGCGAATAGCTAAGCTTGCAAAGTCGTTCCTATAATGAATGAAGCATCGTATGCCAAGCTGAATTGCAATAAAATTGTTCTATCTCCAACAGAAACGAGTCCCTGCTTGTAACAAAAGACAACCCTCGAGTGAAAGGAGTTACTTGCGAAAGTGTGTATATTACATAGCACTGCAAAGCTTCGTTATACAAATATATACACAGTGTAGGGAGAAAAATTATCGACGCCACAGGTCAAGGGCTTACCCCATTCAAAGATTAGGCATCGCAATACAGAGGGGTAATATGCTACAGGCATTCTTGGCACCCTCAGTGCTGGGGAAAACTTGCAAGAAATTTTTAGTTTGTAAATATCATAAGTTCATTTCTTATTGGATTGTATTTTTAGCATTTAAATTTATTAGGCAGAGCGTGATTGCGGTTTTATTGTATTGTAGACTAATAATACTGGAAATGTCTTTATAATGCTACAGTCAAACCTGTATTAACGGACACTTCTATAGAGCAGCCATAGAAATCAACCTGGACAGAAAGGCCACCTGACTATAAAGGCCATTTTTCTCAGGTCCCAGAGGTGACCGTTATAGACAGGTTTCACTGTACATTGTTTTCGAGATATTTTGTTCTTAATAAACAAAAGATTGATGAGATAAGTTGGTCATCCATAGCAATGTCGTATTCAAGTCACACAAGAGGATACAACTAGACATACTGTACATTTCACGTTTAATACAACTGACACTACTGTTCTTACATTTTTATATAAAAGGCATCAAACACATTAATAATTATATACAGTCTAATTAGAACGTTCTTGACTTTCAACTAAGGCTTTGATGCTCGTTTTGGCCTTCTTGTAGTCTTCCTTCGAGAAATGCTTTTCCAAGATTGGATCTTCGAAGCTGAATGAGTCGTCTGCGTTTCTCGTCAACATTAGCAGAGCTAACATGTACGAGTCAGGGGCTTCTCCTTTCAACGCGATGCATTTCAGATCGTGGACGAGGGCCTCCTCCGGGCTCGAATCCAGTGTTGGATACTTGTTGAAGGCTCCAGTGCAACCAGCATTCATTTTGCCAAGAACACCCTTTGCGACAAGGTTCTTCAATGTGATAGATACGCATTCAGAATCGTCGCATTTGTCCATCCATTGGTAGAATGATCGCCATGGCTTTTCTTGGCGTTCTTTCTTCAGGGCAAGCATCTTATCGAATACAGCTTCATCCAGGTATGTCCCAGTGGGCGTGGCATCTGTTACTTCCACAATGAGATGGTTGGACTTGCCTGCTTTTAACCTATTGACATCGCTGTAAATGTCAATCTTTCCAAGGGCAAACAGGTCGATCATCATGCAGGCGAGGGCACCTCTCTTCAAATACAGACTTGAAATTCTTCCATCGATATCACCAGTGTCTGCATTTTGCCAGAGCAAACAATACGCTTCAGACAGATACAAGCTGCGTTTCAAGAAGTCCTTTCTGGACAGATTGCCGTTCTTTATAATTGCTTCCACTGCCTTGCAGTAAGATTTGTCGCATCTGTCTTCGCGGACTGCTTCGATCATGTAGGTCAAGCCATATGGGTAGTAAGATGCTGCCATTTCTTCTGATTTTTCAGTACTGTTTGTCTTCTTGTTATTCGAAAGAACTGTTTGATCAGAAGTCATTCCCCGCCAGTTTATATGCAAGTTTTTCCATGCCGGCTAATCAATGCTAAATGTTTATTTATGACTGCGCAGCATGTGTTGATGTTCTGAGAAAATTCGATGAACAATCAACAATGTTGTCTGACGTTGCGCAATCGACACGCGGGACGTCTGCTGAGCTTTCAGTTCTCAGAAAAGCATTGTCTGAGGCTTGTAATTTTGATTACAAGGGACTTCTTGTAAAGAAGAACTGCCTCCAAGATTATTTTAGTAATTTCGTAGTGTATTGAAATAAACTATGAAGAAATCGCACCAAACAACACTCAGCAGGCTACTAATTCCGAATGACCTGTAATAACTTTTTCTCGGGCTATAGGCTTAGCAATGCAAGTTTGCAATTTTTATTTATTTATTCATTTATTTATTATTTGCAATTTTTATTTGCAATTTTATGCAATTTGTTTTCGTTGTTGCAGGCTCTGAACACAACAATAGGTAAAACAACGAAATGAAGCCAAACCACACTTATTTGATTGTGAGAAATAATTAGCTGCAGGAAATAATGACGATTTTCAATTCTTGTTTTGTACTACAGTATATGCCGCTCTGTCCCAAAGCAGCTATCATACAAACATTTTTGTAAAGTATTTTTATTTATTGGATTTGCACCAAATGATATCTGACACAGATATCAATCTCCAGAAATTTGAAAATACTTCAGGTGTATTTTGGCTAAACTCAAGGGCTGGCGCAGCTTCATTCGAATACACAAATACAAATAAATCAAATATAGTTCAGTTCATTTGACGTTCTCTTTTCACTCATTGAAAGAAATGTAAAGCTAATGGGAAAGGGAGAAAGCGTAGAATAATTCAGAAAAAGTTTATAAAGTTCAATTACTACCTTAATTTCTGCATTGCGTTGCAGGTTGTTTCCAAAATATCAGGTGACGTACTATGCATGAGCTAGGAAAGTCTTGATCTGGCAGAAAACTCAATGAATAAACGCCTGACGTGTTCAATGTTTTCAGGTGTGGCACGTTATTTATTTGTTTTATTCAATATATAAACATTGTTCAGTGTCTGACGTCCCGTCTACACGCCAAGGATGACGTCATCAAAAGGCTTGAAGTTTGCGAGCAGCTATGAATATCAACATCTTGTTACTGGATCATGTACAGTAAAAAAAAAAAGATGTACAGTAAGTGATAACCTTCTGAGTGTATGTGCAGTGTAAAACTGCCTTCTATTCGTGTATTCTTTTAAATTTGTTGAAATTCTCACAAATAAAGAGACATATAGTGTGACATATAGACATATAGACATATAGACATATAGTGATATATTCCG
>OFHS01001308.1:2331-29181 GCA_900245855.1 Calvadosia cruxmelitensis
AATTAAACAAGGCGAAATCCGATGAGAAACTATAGTTGGAGGTGAGGGTGACTCTTTTCTGTAATATGAATACTACTGTCTTTCTGTGACGGTGAATCAGGAATCTATATAAATATACTGATTTACTGGATTCGAAACTGCAGTTCTGCAGAAAGCTCTAACGTGTTCTTGCAGGTACACCAACCCCCCAAAAAATGTTTGCCTCCGGCGGGGTCTATGGGAAGCCGCTACGCGGCTGCTGCGCAACCATTTGCCCCTCCGAAATTAAAAGCTGGGTACACCACTGCTCCGGGAAAAGTAGCTTTAATTATCTTACCAGATTCTAGAATGAATAATGATGATGATAAAAACGATCTCTAGTTCTATTACAAAATATTACATAGCAAAATTGTCACGAAACTCCCCAAGAACATCACAATTATGAAGAGCTGATGGACACTACTATCGCTTCCATGTTGATACTGCAAAGAAAAATTCAGTAATTTTTATTTCTTCAACCGCGTTTTTCGTCAATGGGATCCTCTGTAAGAGAAAAGGGTAAATTCTAAATCAGTCTTTTAAGTCTTAACTCTAGCCAGCACGTAAATATTTTATGATGTATAATCGTATAGTATTAGTGCAGCACTCTGCCTAGTTTTGTTTTGATGTTTTTGCTATCAAATACACATATGATGATGAAGAATTATCTCAAGGTTACCACTGATTCTGTGAGGTTTAAAGGTTTGTACTTTTATGAGACCCACCTCAAACAATAATATTGATCGATAGCTTTCGTTGCGCTGAATAAAATTGTTTAGGTTGTCTGCAGCGTGTAGGAAGCAATTTGTCAAGACATCAGGGTTGTCCGTGTGACTGAGTCCATCGCATTGCCAGTGCTGTTTGCATAAGTAGCTGCAGGCGTACAATGATGGAGCTCTTGTGTTTGTTACATTCGTAGTCGCATTGAAGACATATCCATCGAAAAGCCTTCCTTCAAATCCATCAGCAGCCTGACAGGTTCCTGTAATAGCCTGCCCGCCTTGAGAACACAGAAAGCCAATCGCACTAAGCAGCAAGAACGTCGTGGCACACAAGTTCTTCATAACGATTCAACCTCAAAACATGCCAAGAAGTGTATAGCAGTGTTGTGACAACGAATTCTCAAGAGCAGACGCAATACAGTGCCATCGTTGCTGAATAATTTAAAACCAGCACCTGTCTTTGTATATGACTACTGACGCTGGTTCTAAACCAATGATATGCACATAATAGTATACTGTTATGTATATGACTTTTGCTTTAACCTTCCTTTCGTTGTGTTTTGATTTACGTCTGCGTGGTGTTAAAAATGCGTTTGCTAAAGAATAATTTGTTCTGGCTCCTCCTAGTCACTGTTTAGTTTATTGAAAGCAGAGCCAGCGACAAACGTCATTCGTTCCCTCTATTTGACGTTTAATTATTCATTTCAACACTCCTATATACTAAGTGTAAACTGGCTTGAACAATTAACATTAGCACGGGCGAATAAGGCACAGTCACGTGCACAAGGTACATATGGACAAAGAAAATACGCCCAGTAATTTAAGCCAGTCAGCCTCTTTTTGCTCGAATAAGCGCATGCAAATGAGATCTTGCCTCTTAATGAGCGTATCATGTTTTCGTATCGTCATCTCTGTATTTTTTGCTATGTGGCTGCTCTTGTAAGGTTTCCACTGCGCCTTGACTTGTGCCTTTAATCCATTTCACTTGCCAGCGAGCTTGTCAAAGTCGAAAGCCTCGTAGCTATACTTTTAAACGCCGGCACGATTTCAAAGCATACAACAACCAACGTCACTTTGACTCCGTCGTTGCTGTCCCAGGCCGTTGCTAGCTTATACGCGCGGTAACCGTAAGAACAGCTGTCATCGGCTATGGAAGACCTTCCTATTTCCATTTATCTTGCAGCTAACATAGACAAAGTCAATTACTGATTGAAATGCTTTTCCACTTGGGTCTATAATTAGAACTATTGGATGATTTCCAATATACATCAGCTTCGTTTTCGTTTCGTTAACCAACACATGACAGACTCACAAAACTAAAAGCAGAACCTGTTAATTTCTTCGTCCCATAGCGAAGCTGCCCTGAAATCACGTGAGTGCTGTTGGACACATGCAAACATCCGTTGCCAAGCACCACAGAGGGATCTGATTGGTTGCACTCAGCCAATCTGATTCATTTCTGGTTTTGTCTGAGAAATTGGGTAGAATTCCAGCATGCGCTATAGCTAGCAGTGGTCACTGAAATGACTCAAATAATTGAAAAGCAGCAATATTTAAGAAGGAACGATTTCAGACTTCTTGACTCTCTTCGTGACAATTTGTTTGCGTTAGATGTACTGTACATGCGGCGTGATATAATCCACGTCGACTAAACTGTTTTCTCCATTTCAATCAATCAACCTATACATCTGAGATTAATTCAAGGCGACACATAGTGAGGGGAGTTGCGGTTCCCGGATACAACCTGTCCCACTGCCCCACTAGGCACGTGCCCATGTGGTCTAGTGATATGATAAACGTGTGCCCGCGGATTGTAATTTATGCCAGCGGCGGGCAGGTGATGTGCGCCTGCATGGTCAGACCGCTGACTGGCAAGGCGTTGCATTTGCATCATACGATAAGTTGTCTCTGGATTATGAGATGGGTGATGGTGTGTGGGATAACCATGCTGTTGTTGTTGTTGTTGTTGATTCGGATGATGAAGATGGTTGGACGCGTACATCGGTCTGACGGAAGCAGCAGCAGTCGGTGGTCGACCGGCACCAGTGTAGTTGGCGAATTGAGCCAGGAGACGTTCTCGTTCCAGTTGTTCTCGAATTAGTCGCTGTTGATACATCATTCGCTGCACCATATCAGATGCATCAACCATTCCATCGAGATTCGAAGGATCTCCTTCCACGTCAAACGTGCGACGCGCTGGAACGACAATAGACAAAAACAATAACCGAATTAACGCCAATTCCAGATTATTCTTAAAAACAGCATTTCTCAATAAGCCGCGATGGATACCGTGCGATAACTGTTCAATACTGACACAATGTGACGTCAAGGCGTCTATTGTCAAACAGGGTACATTTGTCCCGCCAAGGACGATGACAAGATGTCATTGATTTAGAACCACAATGTTACACAGTCGTCTACAGTCAAACCTGTATTAGCGTCCACCTCTGTAGAGCATTAGAGCAACCACCTGTCTATAAAGGCTATTCTTCATGACACCAAAATGACACTTTCTATGGAAATCAACCTGAACCGAACGGCCACCGGTCTACAAAGGTCATTTACCTCAGTTGCCAAAGGCGACCGTTATAGACAGGTTTCACTGTATACTGCTACGACATTGAAGCGTCAAGATGGCTATATAAAACCGTGATCTCGATCGAATGGGTCTGACTCACGTAGGCCATACGACGAAGCCCTCTCTTTTTCTTGTTCGTACACCTTCCACGCCGTCGCTCGCTCTTCTTCCGTCAGCTCTTCCTCTTCGACATTCTCCAACAACACATCGTGCTCGTGATATTTGATAATCCATTTTGGGTGCTGACGTTGCAACACCTCGGCAAGGACTGGGTCCTATAACAACCGTACCAACATCGTCAAAACTATAGAAACGGTAACCAATGGCTACAGCATGCAAAGATCACTACCGCGTAATCACGAGACCTTGGAAAATCATGAAAATTCTTGGTGAATTTTGTCAAAATTTTAGTTTTAACACAATGACAGGCCAGGGTAATATTATTTTTATCGCTGCATAGACTTTATCTCTGAATTTTCAACATGGATAGTGCTCAAATTTTAAGTCTTTAACTTGCAAGGTGTATAACGCAAACTCAGTGGCCATCAACGCTACCGACAACTCTTATTCTTATTATTGATGTTGAAACTGATCAAGCTGTATCATTTAAAGCCAAGGATATACGGTTTGTTTGAGAATCTTATAAGTCAGAGCTGATAAAAGCTTTGTTTCTAAACTAATTCAGATCAAAATGACCAAATCTTCATTTTTCAGATCAAAATGATCAAAACTTCATTTTTCAGATCAAAATGATCAAATCTTCATTTTTTTTACTTCGTCGAATGTACACTGCACTTGCCAACTATTATTTTCGCATTTAACCACGCTTTCAATAACTTGAAATTCTTGCAATGTTGCAACGAACTTTTTGCAGCTAGATCATCATATTGTTTGCGAACATTCGAAATTGACCACACGCAGACTCGATGCATTTTGGGAGAAGACACCCGAAAATGGCTTTGTATCTGAAGTGCATTCAATCGTACTCTTTTCTGTGATGGTCAATTTCAAGGATTGTTCTTTGCTGTCAAAATTGTCGATTTCAGCTCAAAACATGTGACTATATATCAGCTAAATCCCAAAATGTAACGGGACTGCACTTGGCTAATTGACTACATGGACAAAGAGCGACATTTATTAGCTGAACTGATACCTTTGGTAACTGCGGTGTCTCAGTTGATATATCTTCTGAGTACGCTTCAGCTGTGAACGAGTAGAGCTCTTTGATTTCCTCGTCAGTAAAATGCCGAACGATCTGCTGTTCATCAACAACTCGACCTGCCATTGCTAATTTTCTGATTTGCCGATCGTAAATCTTTTCTTCCATTGTTCCCTGTCAGAAGACAAGACAACCACATACAGTCAAATCTGTCTTACACGACAACCCAAGGAATCAATGAAAAGTGGTCTCTTAACACAGGTGGTCGCTTAAGAAAGGTAAATTATACAGTTTGTACTATTAAAGGAGTAGTCCTTTAAAGGTCCAAACAACGTACTACAATCCCCCTTCATTAAGCGACCAAAGCATTAAAAAGGCTACTGTTTCAGCCGCTCCGTAAAGGTGCAAACAATCATTATTACTGTGAAATCTATCAGAAACAGTCACCTGTGTTACGGGGTCGCTTTTCAACGGTCCGTTGGGTGGTCGCTCAAGACTGGCTTGACCACCTTGACACTTATAATTATAGTACTGCATTATAATAATTATCATTCTTATTTTTTAAATGCATCAACTCTTTTTAGAACGTAATCATCATGGTTCACTGGGGGATGGTTAATTCTACATTAATGTAGCAGCAGCAATGTCATCTGCCAATCGTAATAAATTTCCCGCATATGATGTAAGTTTTGTAAATGATGTAACACACCGACGCACGAGGCATGCTGTGCCATCAGGGCGGGATTTCACTGGTGGTGCGACCCTCGGGTGCGGCTGTTTTCTTACCGCGGCAATCAGTCTGTAGATGTAGCATGGCTTCATTTGTCCGAAGCGATAAACGCGAAAGATGGACTGCACATCGTGCGATGGATTCCATGAGCAATCGAAGATGATGACACGATTGGCAGCGACCATGTTCACGCCAAGTGACCCGGCCCGGGTGGAGATGAGAAACAGCCTGGCCCTGAATAAAGATCACAACTATATTGAGCAAAGAGAGGCAATGCCATCAAACAATGTCACAGAATGAAAATCAAACAGGATGACTTACGTTGGATTGTCAGGGTCATTGAAGGTGTCGGTCCAGCGTTGACGAAGCGGTGCCGTCGTACTGCCATCCATGCGGAAGTAGTCACATCCCTTGCACCAATTGACACGATCCCCGCCTATGTGGCCACCGCCCAATGCCTTCTCGATCAAATCGAGAGAGATCAAACTCTGACTGAAGACAAGCACCTTATCACCGACAATCTCCGCATCGGCAAGGATCTCTAACAAGAAGATCATCTTCCCACTCAGCATGATGTCGTTCTCATCATCGTCATTCAAGATCTCCTCAAACCACGCCTTATCTTGTTCTATCGGCTCATCATCTTCCTCTTTGTAGATGGTGCCAGATCGCGTGCTCTTCCCTGTCGCTGCTTCATTACTGGCACCAGCCTTGCTAGGGCCAGCGACTTCATTATTCAAAAGAACGCGATTCTTATTAATCGACCTTGTTCTAATTTTGACGTTTCTATTTCGCACCGGGCGAGAAGAAGAGCCTTCGCCAGCAGACTCTACACTGGAATCAGTCGCATCACTACTCACGCACACTTGGTTAACAGCTGACTTTTTGCGCCGTCCACTCGGTGGCTTAGATCCAACGTTGCTGCTGTCAGAGCCTGAACTGGGGTCGTCTGATACCGACACCTCGTCGACTGAGGTGCTATCATCATCACATGACATCTCGTCGTCGTCAAGGAACTCTTCAAGACTGTCGTATTTCTCACGTTCAAGGCGTTGAAGATGTGCTACTTTGAGGCCCCATGGATGAGACCATATTCTCATTAGTGTTTGGTAATCACTGAAGAGGGATCGCCCTACAAAATTAAACAAAACACGATGATTAAAACAAATTAAGACAGTGATCGGATCTGGTTAACATCCTATCAGGTAATGTCCCACTATTACATAAAATTCTCACTGGTTGGATGCCATTTGCCAGACTGTACACGGAAGAAATAAAGCAATGTCAAAATGTGTATGAAAGTACAGTCCAACCGCTTTAACGATCCCTTACATTAAGTGGCCATCACTTCTGTCAAGCAGCAACCTACGTTAAACAACCACCTGTCTTAGGCAGCCACATGCCATTGGGGGCCATTTGCCTTTGGCTACCACCTGTCTTAGGTGTCTACCTGCCTTATGTGGCCACCTGTTTTACATGACCACCTGTCTTACGTGGCGGTCTGCCTTATTTGGCCACCTGTCTTGAGCGACCACATGTCTTAGGTGGCAACCTGTCTTGGGCGACCACATGTTTATCTGTCTTGAGTGACCATCTGTGTCCAGTAGGGGATTACTTTTTATCCTTTGGATGGACGTCACCAGTTGACTTTACAAATATATTGGAAAGACCTAGATGCTACTTCTTTCTAGGTTACCTGTTGGCCTGGAATCGTTGACTTCGTGATAGACAAATTTCTCGAGGAACTTCTCGTACAGTTGAATCTGCTTTGGCGACAGTCGGACAAAGATGGTGTACTCGTGCTTCTGGGTCAAGAAGGGCTTCAGAACAGAGTAGTCTTTGCGCTAAAACGAAAAAACAAAAATGTCAAACTACCATAATACGACATGCCATCAGCAAAACTGAACATGATTAATAAACTTCTGGAGATTCCGCTCCGCGTATCGTCTCAAATGTTTCGTTATACATTTTTCTTACTGTGGATTATTTGCAGCTAATTGCAGCTGTCCTGATTATTTCATGTGTGTCAAACTGTCAATCGTATTTCATGCTGAATGCACACGTGCTGGCACTGACAACTAACAGAAGTCATGCCTGCAAATGCGAGAGCACAAGTTGCTTTTGTGAGCATTACACAGCCCCTGCCCATCCATTCATTCCTTCATTTCGACATTGCAACAAACTTATGTCCACCCATTTTCGGTTGAACGACCCTGTAGCCTTGTGCTCCTTCAGAGAGGTTGTGGAGCAAGAGGGGTGCGCACTACGGCCAGATCCACAAGCTGATCAGGGGAGTGCTCCATTTCACGATACCATCAATCCACTGGGCGTAGGGGCGGCTTTATATCTGCTTTATGAAATTTTAAGATAATTGCATATACGGTCAAACTTGTATTAGCAGCCACCTCTCTCAGTCTCCTGTTTATAAAGGCCACTCTTCATAACCCCAAAATGACACTTTCTATAGAAATCAACTTGGACAGAAAGGACACAGGTCTGTCTATAAAAATCATTTTCTCAGGTCCCAAAGGTGACCAATATAGGCAGGTTTAGAAACAAGATGTCTACAGCATCTAGATATCATGGACAAAGAAAGAGACCTTGCATAGATAAAAAATACCTGAACGCAGCCAGAAAGTAGTTGATGGAGAACATGACATCGTTGTTTCATAACTCTGACATCGAAGGGTGTTGAATCGGAGCATTGGCCATTATGAATAGGATTGATAAAACGATTCTGGAATTCTTTGCGTGTACCAAGAAGTTTTGGCTTGATGAAATCTACCATCACATGGTCTAGAGGAAACATAATCATGTTATAAAATTGAAAAAATAAAACAATTAGGCAATTGAATGACAATAAACAACTTAACACTGTGATCTCAAACGAAAAGGCAACTACGGATTCGACATTACATACAACCAAAACTATATTCCCTTGAGAAACATAACCTCTTCATGGTCTGATTCAGAAGAGCTTGTCGTATATTACAGTACATAAGCTGGTTTTTCTAACACCAAATTAACCCTTGTCCTGCTATTGACGTGTATACACGTTTTCAAAACAAGTCAAAAGTAGCAACATATAACCTATCAAATAGTTGGTCCCTGGCGATCAACCAATCAGCAATCCAAAAGCTACTTCAAGTCTTTGTTTATCTAGTTTTATGAGGAGGACAAGGGTTAACTTGCCTTGGAATGCTACCTCAGCCTATACATGAGGCTAATTCAAAGTGCACTAAATATGTGTTGTGTTCCCTGTGTACTATGACACACTAGAGCCCAGACTCTTGATTGTATAAGCTCTGATCTGAGCCACATGCAACATTGGTGCTCTGGCCACCATGAATATATCTTACCGTTATTGAGCCAGTCTACTCTCTTGATTATCGGTTCATATCTGAACATAACAATGTGCCAAAACTGCAGATTTTAAGGGGGAATACTGAGGGTTGACTTTTACACGAGATTGACTTATATACGGTAATATACAATAAACTACATTCACAATGTCTGCTTAATTAGAACAGTTTGCTTTCTGCGGAATTTCAAATCGCCGGACATTATTCGATAACAGACTTTAGGTACACCAAAACATGTCTGTTTCAACGAAATTTACATCCATTCTATTTGATGTTCATGCACAGGTAAGAATATAAGTAGCCCCCAATAAAAAGTCATCTCTTTTTGGATACAATTTTGAATTTCTTAAAAAACATAACTCGGGATACACCAGGCAAGAAAACTACATTCTACCGTGTTAGCCTTCTTAAATCAAAGAATTGCTTTTCCAATTGACGGTGGCTCACAACAAAATGCTAAATTGCCTCACAAGGCAAGGTCTTTCAAACTTACACTCATTAAGGTTGTTTTGCAGTGGAGTTCCTGTGAGAACAACCCGGCGCCTTGTCTTGATGTTGTTCAAGGCTACAGACAATGCCGACTTATCATTCTTGAGAATGTGTCCCTCGTCACAAATACAAATATCCGGTCCTACAGCAAGATAAGAAGTTGGTATGAGAGGAATATAAAAACAATTCAATTTAAAGCACTAAAAAGGCTGAAGAAGGATGGAATATAGGTATAACAGTCAAACGCGGTCAATATAGTTGCTCTAGTATAAAAAGTTGAACATTCCTACGCAAGTTTGGACATTAATCCAGGTGAATTATCAACCCCAGTAAGCGGAATTCAACAAGAGGGGATAAGCAATACAGGTACACTATCACCTAAGATATCAAAATAGTGTTTACAATTGGAGACGATAAGTAGACTGGGAAACTGTCCACGGCAATAGATTTCATCTTAAATGACCACCCAACCAAGTAACAAAATGTGGACTCTCAGCAAAGAGGGTCCTGTGATGTAAGTGAATCCACAATGGGTAACCCACTGCATCTTGGTACAGTCAAACCTGTATTAGTGGCCACCTCTATAGAGAAGCCACCTGTGTATAAAGGCCATTCTTGATAACCACAAAATGATACTTTCTATAGAAATCAACCTGGACAGAAAGACTACCTGTCTATAAAGGTCATTTTTCTCAGGTCCCAGAGGTGACCGTTATAGACAGGTTTCACTGTATACAAAAACATTGACTAAAAAGAGGGGATTAATTTTAAAGCATACTATCTGCTAAAGCAGGCGGGACTGCACGCTTATAGAATGGTCAAGCGTCATGATTACCTGGATCGACAAGAGATTCTTTGAAGATCTTCTTCTGGCGCTTATTCTTAATCCTGATTAGCGATGCCAGCAGACGATACATCGTGTAACCGACAATTAAAATACCGCCATACTCGTACCAATCTGAAACCATATCGGCACGACTCCAAGCACTCCCTTTCGCATCTGTAAGGACTGACACCTTGGTAAGAGATAGAATGAAGTATAGAAACATATAAAGTATCAGGTAGTCTGCAGTGCAATAAAGGGAAATAATTTCAGCAAAAGAAATGCCACATATGAACAAGATATAAAATAAAATATGAGTAAAATAGTAAAAATACAACACAGATACACAGTGAAATACGAGCAAGATGTCTGAAATCGCAAGACACAGAAGGTGATATAGCACCTGAATGTTGATGCTTTTATCTATATTGGCCAACACTTAAAAATTATATAAACATTACAGCTGAAGTCACGGCATAGTAAATTGTAAAACTGAAATATTGGTTTTTAATATAGTCACACAGAATATACCCTAAAACAGGTCGGTCTGAAGTTATCTCTTATTTTGAGCTAAGACGGAGGCAATTACAGAAAATGTGAGCCAGTCAAATAGCGCCTATCACACGGCTATCAGCTAAATGGTTGGAAATAAGCTAAGAGATAGGGCTACATCTAGTGGTGCTACAGTCAAACTTGTATTAGCGGCCACTTCTATAGAGCAGCCACCTGTGTATTAAGGCCAATCTCCATAACCCGAAAATGACACTTTCTATAGAAATCAACCTGGACAGAAAGGCCACCTGTCTATAAGGGTCATTTTCCTCAGGTCTCAAAGGTGACCATTATGGACAGGTTTCACTGTATACACAGAAGCATACCAGAAGCAATCTCCAGTAGCTCAATTGTAACTTTGTAAGTATGGGAAATATTTGCAACTGAAGATTTCATACTGTATTCCTATTCCACCCTGCAGAAGATGCACCTCGAACGCCTTAAACGTTGGCTTAAAAATGGGACGCGAATTCTACTCATAAAGAGCTTTCTAACATTGTATTTTCCCTTTGATGCAGCTAAATTGGGGCGCGAATTATACCCATGCAAGAGCAAGTGGATGTCTACCGCAAGCAAAAATCTACAGCAGCTACTCACGTCCAATCTATCATCCACTGGCAGCCACTTTTCAAATTCTGCTTGCCAGTTGTACACAGTATTAAGTGGGGCAACGACCAGCGCTGTTTTCATATTGATATCTTTATTCGTCATCAATGAATGCACGAGGGCAACGACCTGGCAGAAATAGAAAAACAACGAGCATAATTCATTAATTAAGTAATAAAAAAGACAAAGTCAACAATCACCAGTGACTCAGCGGCAGTTTTGCAACAGCATAACAAGAAACTGTTCAGAAAGGTTCTAGCGATTGAAGCTGTCTATCTAATTCATATACCGCAGCTACTTAACTAAATCCATGAAAACCATGGTCAACATTTGAAACCAGTCACTTCATCCAATCAAAAACCAGTAGTGGATTGCAAGTGAGGGCCACAGTGTTCTCGAAAACATTTCAAATGTATTCTAGTAGATTTATAGGCCTACATTTTTTATAGTTTTAAGAGAACCTTTAGATACTAAGCCCAGTACCAGTTTGTATTTACACATAAAAAGTAAGATTACCTTATTATTGTTTAATGACTATCGGTACGACTTACAAAGACTGTTTAAGAACATATGGTCATAATTCTCGCATATACATCAATACTGTCAGGATCAATGCTCGTTACCATTTCTATTTTCACCATGCAGCTACCCATTGGAATTCGCTAGCCGGGGAAGTGGCAAACTCAAATTTCTTAGCATCATTCAAAAGCAAACTTAAATCGATTTTATCTCACTTTAGTCATCTGATTGTTTCCATTGTATAACCGTGTAGTGCCATTTTAACTGCCTTCAACGTGTGGATTCCTCTGAATTCTATTTCAAATAAAGACATAATCATATAACAGAAGGTGACAAACCTGTAATGTCTTGCCAAGGCCCATGCAGTGAGCAAGCAGTGCTCCACCTCCCTCGTCCTTCTCTTTCCATTTCTTTACAGATTCGATTGTGGAATCGTACAAGAATTGAATCCCTTCTTTCTGATGAGGTTTCAATTGTGCTGCAATCGCCTGATGAACAACAACATTGTAATCGTCTCCTTTCTCCAGGAAGAACAAATGTGACGTATCTACTTGCTCGATTCCTTCCAATGACTCGTTTAAAACTGCATTTGTTCTCTCCAACAAACGCTGCCTTCTCTCCTCTTCTAGTTTTCGTGCTCTCTTTGACTCTTCAGTTAAATCATCATCCTTGATAATCCGTCGAATATTCTTCCGTTTACCCTTAGAAGGTGTGTCTTTCTCTTCTTCATCACTCTCCTCACTGCTTTCTAATTTTGCTTTTTTACGACGCCCTTTCCTTGAATTTTTCTTTTTCTTCGAAATAATAGCTTCCTCCAAGAAAGAAGAACCAGAACTTGATGTTTCTGATTCAAGAAGTTTCCTTCTTCGACGATTGTTGTACTTGACCGATTTTGATGACTTTCTCTGATCCCAATCCATCGAGCCATCACTATCTGAATCACTGTTTGATGAAGTGGATAAAGACTTCTCTAAGCGCCGACGCCTTCGTACGGAGCCAGACAAGGATTTTTCTGACTTGTTTCGCTTTTGTTCTTGACTTGTAGATGCAAAGCTCGACTCTAATGTGCGTTTTGATGCGTCATCATCAGAACTGGGACTGTCGCTAATCGATGGCAGTACATTTAAATTATCATTGTCAATCTGTTCTGCGACTTCATTGTCGCTCTCGACATTTGAATCAGGAAGATCATCATTCTCTTCGGCTTTGACTTCAGTTTTAATCTGATCAACTACTAACTCTTTGCTAACATCAGCGACTGAAAGTTTGATCTTCCCTTTCACTGGTTTCTGTGACTTGCTTTCCACATCACTTTTCCCTGCTGCGGCACGCCGTAACCGGGTAGCTATACTGGCAAGTCGACCGCTTGCACGTGGTGTGCTACTTTCGCATGATTGCAGATCTTTGCCGATGTCCGAATCTGATTTGGAATTGGCATCAAAAGAGTCTTCAACAGTTTCTTTAGCAGATCCGTCATTTTCTAAATTGGATGTCGGCTTTAGTTTCTCGTCAGCATCTGCGATTGCTACTATTGAATCATTTTGCATACTGATGACCTCATTAGCTTTGGCAAGACGCCTCTGCCGTTGTGATTGACTGGGCCCATGCAAATGGATATTCTTAGTTTCAAATGCTGTCTCTGACTTGCGCATTTTCTCCAGGTAATGAAGCAAGGCTCGGCACTGTTTTTGGTATCCCTTTATCTGCTCTGTGTCGCACGAAAAACACTTCCATTTCAGTTCACCTGCATGCTTTAGTTTTTTCAAGAAAGCTTTGCTCATGTTTCTCTTGATACATGGCTCACAGAATGCCTTCTCGCAGAAGTCGCAACAAATAAGTGCACCGCCATCGGCACACCACTTACAGAACTCTTCAATGCCATAGAGATCACGAGAAAACCTTCCAGAGTTGTAAAACTTGCTGCATTTCTGAAATATTGGCAAAAAGCAAGAACATTTTTTTCAAAATCTCAGAAGTCTTAACTTTTGGAGCATGGCATACAACAGCTCAAGAAGATACGATTTTGCCGATAAAATATGTTTTCCTTTGATTTAAGGTTGTTTCGTTTTTTTCATACTGGAATGGATTATGTCAACAATCAAATAATTCATGGCAACTGGACTTAAATATGATTCTGTCTGACAAGTGACAGTTCACCAAAAGGTTTTTTAGAACTAAGGGATGTTTGCATTTGAAAATTTTCGAAAAACTTGCTGAGACTTTGAAAGTTGATCTCACAAAGTGGATGTTTTGGTTCAAATAACCAGTTTATTTTAGCACAATTTGATAGGATTTGATCTGTTTTGGCAAACTGGTCCAAATAAATAGTTAATGCAATTATACCATGATCCTATTAAGCGGACTAAGTGCCAACAAAAGTACTGAGATGCCAACAAAGGATATTTGGCAGTGAAGGATTATCAAGTAGAAGTAGGCACAATAGTCACATGCCAACATCTCTTCCTAAGCAATAGGTCCCTGCTAATATGTATGTGAATTTCATTGCACTAAATCTAATCTGTAAACACGGTCTGTTGGACACAGCAAGCTTGTGCTTCTAGTCCCATTAATTGCAACTTCAGCAACCTAATAATTTGGTAGCTCAATTATGGGGGAATACGGTGTCTTACAAATAATCTTTCTAAAATTTTATTATGGAATAAAAGCCCCCTGTGCCCCTCTAAGAAGGAAAATTCAATCGCAAACCCTGAAGACATCTGAGCCTATAGCCCTATTTAGGCAATGAGATTTGGCATTTATTTTCCCATTTTACCAGCTGGTCTAGTTTAAACTTGACAAACATTCACAACAGTAGATTGTTTGAAAACATAATTTGACCACCTGTGGGACCTGTTGTGTCAACAAATGCTGCTGTTGTGTCAATGCATAGAATCGAGACACAACAGCAGGTGTTATCCAACAGCAAACTTTTGAAATTGTGATAGGCATATCAAGCAAAACTTGGATAAATATTATTGAAAGGCAAAATTAAACGGACCAAAACAGTTGGGCAATAGGTTAGGTATACTGGTTTCTGAAAATCATGATTAATAAAGCAGGTCATGATACAGTCAAACCTGTATTAGCTGCCACCTCTATAGAGCAGCCACCTGCGTATAAATGCTACTCTTCATAACCCTAAAGTGACACTTCCTATAGAAATCAATCTGGACGGGAAGGCCACTGTCTATGAAGGTCATTTTCCTCAGGTCCAAAAGGTGACCATTACAGACAGGTTTCACTGTATAAATTGAGTTCAAACAAACATCTTCCAATGTAATTAACTTGCGCAAACACAGACCAAGATGCTTACCTTACAAACAATCACATTCAAGGCCGGGTGCTGACAAAACTGACGCTTTGATGGGGGGTAGCTCTTGCCGCATGCAGTGCAACTGATGATGTCGGGAAGCTCATCTGCAAAACATTAAAGAATAATTATATCTTAAGACCACTAAATTATTACCAAAATGGGAAGGCATGCTGATTGTTTCTACAAATCCAATTACTTTCCTAATCGAATAACGATGACTCGATGAGCATTAACACAACCAAGTTCATTTGTCTTCTGCCATCATCTACCAAGCAACCAACTCATGTCGAGGAAGCCTCATCGGACTTTAACTCACCCAGGCTAACAAGTTCCACATATTATTGCTTCTAGGGAACTGTGATGAATTCACAAACCTGTATGACAGGGTCGATAAACCAGTATACCGTATATTGTAGACTGTACAGTCAAACCTGTATTAGCGGCCACCTGTGTATAAAGGCCACTCTTCATAATCTCAAAATGACACTTTCTACAGTATAACCCGTTTGAGCGCAAATCGGATAAGCGAAAACCCGTTTATCTGCAAACAATTTGCTATGTACTGAATTATTGCGTACAGTACAAACTCTCTTAACCGATTCCTGATAAGCACAATTCCTAATAAGAGCAAAGGATATCGTTGGCAAATTACTATTGCGCTTAAGCGGGTTACACTGTATAGAAATCAACTTGGCCACCTGTCTATAAAGGTCATTTTTCTCAGGTCCCAAAGGTGACCATTATAGACAGGTTTCACTGTATATTAAACCCATAAGTCAACCCTTTATTTCTCCCTTTTAAAAATTTGAGGTTTGAACACATTTAATGCACTTTTAAAACAGCACTCGTGTATAAGCCGAGGTGGCATTTTGCAACACATAATTTGGTACTAGAAAATCATCATGTACAACGTAATATAATAATCGTAAGCTTTGCTATACAGTCTACACATTAAGCTAGGTATAGTTATGGCCTACATCCCGATGAGCATATCCATGATTGTAAGAAGGGGACTATCACACTGATACAGCTATCATTGTTCTGCTCGGAATACATCACATGTAATGATTCCTGAATCCTGATAGAATAGTCCAATAATATGAACACTCAAAATAGAATAACTATGCAACAACTTGATCACCGTTATGCTAATACAGTGAAACCTGTCTATAACGGTCACCTCTGGGACCTGAGAAAGCCACTTTTATAGGCAGGTGGCCTTTCTGTCCAGGTTGATTTCTATAGAAAGTGTCATTTGGGGTTGTGAAGAGTGGCCTTTATACACAGGTGGCTGCTCAATAGAGGTGACCGCTAATAAAGGTTTGACTGTATGCTCACATGATTATCTCACATGTTTTGTATGTTACCCACACCCAGTAATTGTGTCAATGTAAGATGCGATCAACAAATCTTTCGATTGCTATTATTGTTCTAAACATCTGACTGTGAGTAAGTTATATACTCCTGTATTTGCCTTTTGTGTTTAATTTACGGAAAATATATAAAACCAAATCAATCAATCAAATCAAATATGATTTGTTAATTTGAAATACAATCGGCTGATGCCAGAAATGTTAAGTTGCTTCGGTGAAGTTGTTTAGTTTAGTTTTATTCGCCGGTTCAATTATCAGCACGTGAACAACTGAACACACAGCTAAGGATAATGGCATAGGGCTTATGAGTTATCTAGAATTCATTGCAGCTTACCCGACTCTGCTGCATCTTCTTCCGAAGCAGCAGGTGATAGTTGGTTTTGATGTTCACTATCATTCGCTACTGCTTCTTTAGCCGGCGATAACAGGGCTTCATGGTCAGACGGCTTAGTGTCATCTTCAGCGTCAGTTGGCACATCATCTGTCTTATTGTCAGCATATGACATGTTGACTACGACAATGTCATTTCCAGTTCCATCTACCAGGGCCGTATCAATGATGTCTCCTTTGGGTGTCATGATGGTAGCATGAAGCGTCTCCAAAGGACTGATGGTATCGTCATCGACAATACCCTCGGTGGTATCGTCATCCACAATACCCTCTGCTTCAACTTTATTGGCTTCATCCTCAGTTGAAGGAATTGGTAATCCTTCCAAACCATCTTCAGAACATTCTTCCGTCTTCGCAATGCAATCACTTCCATTTACAGGAGTATCTTCCAAATTGGAGACTGGTTCAGGTTGTGACTCCTCGTTGTCTTCTTTGTCTTTGGAAGTTGATTGGTCATCTTGCACACCGTGTTCTATCTTAACATCCGAGTCATTACTCACAAAACCGTTGATCAATGCTTCTTTATCAGGAACTGTTTGGGCCTGGGGCACTTCGACTTTGGATACGACTATTTTATCACTTTCATATACAAGAGTTGTTTTGACATTGACATCTTCCGGATCAGGTGAATATTCTCTGTATAATAATGGTTGTTTATCTTTGGCGTTGTCACTATCTGAGTCGCTGATGACAACAACTGCATGGTCGTCCTCAGCTGATTTGTGCTGCTTGCTCTGAGATACTTTTCTCGAAGGAAGGCGTCTGCGATATTCCTGCTTTCGTTCTCGTACTCCAGCTAGCCTTTTTGACGACCGCCTCGTTTTATCCACCATGCTATGAGAACTACTTGATGGAACGCTCTCTTCCATTCTATTCCTGGGAAAATTCTCCCGCCACAAATTGAACCAGTTGTGTCCAGGGCATTTGAAAGAACTGTCACCGATTGTTACGCTTCAAAATAAATCGGAATAAATCGGCCTTTAAAGCAAATAAAATCCTCAACGTGGTCAACGCCTGAAGAGAAGAGTTCAATGTTAGAAACAAAGCATGTTGCTAGTATATATGCAAGAACAAGTGAAGCCTATTGTATTTGTCTCCTTGCCGCCATTTCTTCGAAGAAAAAACACTGCCGGACGGCGTAATGGTCGTTCATTTTCCATGTCTGAAACACCAAAGAATCCGCTGTGCAACGAAGCCCAAGAACAAAAGGAACTTGGACTCTAATTTGTTTGGGCAGATCATTTATATAAAACTACTAACAAACAGGCTACCCGGGTAGATACACGTTTGGGCACGTTATATTTCTTGTCAAAAACCATAGCCACGCGCGAAACTTGAACAACGACCACGAGCGGTTGTTATTATTATTATTATTTTGTCGTATGAAGAATAGAAAAGTTGGAGATATTCTTCTAATTTTTTACGGCTGTTCTTACTGCTATTGAATGGCTATGGATGAAATATTAAAGAATACTAGCATTTTCCTTAAAATTCTTTGCTCGTGTCGATCTAGGACGGTCGATGAATGGGACACTGGAAATGTTTCACGGGCTTTAAAATGGTGCGAATATTTTGAACGGGTAAGTAGAAAGGTCTATCTTCTGAAGCTTTTTAGTAAAGATATTTATATATCTTTCTTTTCTACATGGTATTCTTGAAGGAAGGAAGTACTCTAGGGTTCTGCAAATACACAGTAGACACGGAAATTTAGGCCATTTCGTGAGCTTTGAATCCTATGCCCGCCTCCTACTCCACGACGTCATCACCTGGCAACCGACGGAGAAGCGTCGCCAAGGACACAGCAGGGTGGAAAGTATAGGGATGTACTGATTACTTGATGGGCTGATAGTCAGGCGTCCTGGATTTGACTACCAGCCCAGCAAACACATTTTATTGGCTGTGTCTTATGCATTGGTCTTATGTGGTTTTAGTTGCTGAGGGCCTCAGGGAAGACTAGCCATTTTGGCTTATTGCGCTACCCTCATTGAACAAATAAACATTTATATTTTCAATTTTGACATACCCCTGGTCATTTGAAGAAACCGTTTCTGGGTCACCTTAATGCCTTGTGAGCATTATTCACGTTTGAGGACGGCGGCTTAATTCCTTCTGACTATCAACAACAACGATGGTGTCAGTGTCAATGTCTTTGAATTTCACACTTAAAGAGGTTCAATAAATAGGAAGCAAGCCAGATTACATTAACAAGACGATGAAAATCAAACGTGTCCTAATTTCTATGGCAATCGTGAAATGACGAATTATTTATGAAAATTTGATATACCTGTAATCCGGTATTCATCTCTGATTCCTTATTGCGTGGAAAGTCTCAAGCCTGTTTGTCAATGACTGATGAAAACAACAAATAAGCAAACTTGCCCCACTTGTGTGGAGTGGCTCTAAGTTTATTTCATTACGCAACGGTCATTGCATGTTTGTCTTCTAGGTTGCCAGTAAGCTACAAGATAGACCTACCCATTGTGTGACATTCGAAAGACACTTGAAAGTCAAATGTCAGGAGTTGGAATTATCAATTCATGCAAGGCCACTAACAAGCAAAGATTTTGTCAGTATTCGCCTCGTTCTTATCACATGGTTATTGTCAAACCCTCATTTGCCAAATGCATTATTCCTGCATGTTATAAAAGAACTCCGAGAACAATCGGCAAAAGGAAAGCAAGCAGATGTGGTGGAGTTTATTGGAGACTTAATATCACAAAATGAACTTACACGACATCGATTAGTGCTACTAGAGGCATTGCAAATAAACATTTTTAGCAAGATGACTTGCTCAACCTCTGTCAAAGATCTCAATAGCTATGGTTTAACTCTCCAGAGTCGTTCCAAAGCATCAAATATTGATAGAAATTTCCCAACTTGGAGACTTTTGCGAATGAAGTATTCCAGCTTGTGCACAATTGCATCGATGATCTGGAACTGGCTCTCAGCCTTTGATGGTAATTCTCAAATATTCAATGAACCTTAAGTGTTTTCAATAAAAATTCATTGGTTATGACATTGAAGCTAAAATGATCCTACTTTGAATTTCAAAATATCAATGTGAATGACCAATAAAAAGTAGGCCAGTCATCTAATTGACTAATAAAATGGTCTCTTTCTTAACCGAAGTGGTCGCCCTATGCAGGTAAATGAATTAATGCCAAATTACTTAACGAGGTTAGCCCAATAAGCCAATGGCTTGTCTCCCTTGGGGCCCTCGACAATTAAAACCACATATGACAACGAATATATGTGTTGGCTGGCCCGGGAGTCGAACCCGGTACGCCTGACTGGCAGCCACACGTACTAGCCTCTAGACCACACCAACACAGGTAAATTGTATTGACTAGGCCTTTACAACATAAACATGGTCTTTAGCCACATATATGATTTCCAAAATACAATATATCAGAATATCTGTACTGTCACATCAGAGTTGTCACTGGGAAATTCTCACGGGAAATATGGGGTGCTTTACGGAGATTTTTTCTTCTACGGGGATACAGCCATGCGTAGTGGAATTCGATTCACAGAGATTAACTGTATTTATAATAAGAAGTTCCGTAAATGCGAAATTCATGTCTTTTATCACCACCTGTGTCACACATTGCTAGGCAAACTTGAAGTGTTCCTTTGAAAGATAAATTTTGACCAAATTTATCTGTATAACTTGACGATCTGTATCTACTATCTAGTAACCACGCCTTCAATGGTCCCTTTCGAGTAATCACTTTATTGGATTGTATATGTGGGCCCTGTTATAGGCTATTATTGGAATTAAATGGAAGTTTCCTTTTTGTTGCAGGTATCCAACTCCTGTCATTTACAGACTTCCAAGTCAAAATGAACTCAATGTTGAAGAAGAATGAATATCTATGCTGTCTTGCCCTGCTACTTGCTTGCAAAGCATCAAACTCCAATGAACGGTATCACAGTGAGCAGTTATCACAGAAAATACATGCCTTTTGCGGTCAATATATAACAGGTATTGTCCATTGACCTCTAAGACAGTTTGTTCATATGCTATTACTCTATGACGTGTTCAACAGATCGGGAAAAGATGGCAACAATTATCTCATGTATAATTCAAGTTACAGTGAAACCTGTCTATAGCGGTCACTTCTGGGACCTGAGAAAACTGGCCTTTATAGACAGGTGGACTTTCTGTCCAGGTTGATTTCTATAGAAAGTGTCATTTTGGGTTCATGAAGTGGCCTTTATAGACAGGTGGCCTTTCTGTCCAGGTTGCTTTCTATAGAAAGTATCATTTTGTGGATATGAATAGTGGCCTTTATACACAGGTGGCTGCTCTATAGAGGTGGCCGATAATCTCGATTTGAATGTTTATCAATGGAGACAGACTTGACCATGATGTCTTTGATTGGAATTTGGGAAGTAGGAAATATTGAGCTTCTTAGGCCAGAAATATTTTGAGGTTTGGGAAACATGTCTTAGAAGATAGCTTTACTTTTATCAAGTTCTATGCTGCCTTGTTGGAATACTTCTCTAAGCGTTCTAGTCTGCTGTGACACTAACACATAATCGTAACCCAAATGAATTTACCCCAAGATTTGAAAGACTTAAAAATGATCTTAACATCTATTGAGGTAGTGGCAATTAGGATTTGATGTCCCCTCTCTTCAATCCACCCCCTGTCACCTTCCCTGCTAAGTGCTATCAGACAACCACTCAACCTAGTTAGCAATCAAATGGTCTTGTTTTGGTAAAGCACTTGTAACGTAATTCTTCAAAGGAGCTCCTATGCATTGCACTCTTAGTTTTTGAATTCAAACAGTAATCTGTGATATGTTTAGTTGTAGACCTTATGTATTTGATCTGTGAAATCATTGGACTTATTTGCCTACAGATTGTGATCACGGCAAAGCAAAGAACCCCAATCTGTGTTTCGAACATATGCCGGCGGACCTTTGCTTCTATTCAAGTACTTTATCAATGAATGTTAGCCAATCTTATGCAATCCGACTCATAGACTACTGTGTGTGTCATCTGAAGGAGCAGGAACGACCGCAAGATAGCAGGTTGGTCTGCAATGTAGTTTACCTATCTTAGATCCCTAATTAACCGGATGACATGCAAATTGTATACCACATATGCACAATCTCGCCCGACTTTCATCTTCTGGAAATGTATGGTCAAACAGGAACTGCGTTGAATGTAAACGTCATTTTGTAATTTGCTCTATATACAGTCAAACCTGTATTAGCGCCAGCGGCCAACTCTATCCAGTAAACACAAGACGTCTTTACGAAGTACCCGCGAAGTCCAAACGTCGTGAGAACGTCCATGGGACGTCTTCTACTTGCTGAGTATAGAGCATCCATCTGTATATAAAGGTCATTCTTCATTACCTAAAATGACACTTTCTATAGAAATCAACCTGGACAGAAAGGCCACCTGTCTATAAAGATCATTTTGCTCATGTCCCAGAGGTGACTGTTATAGACAGGTTTCACTGTACTTTAGTCACAAGTGCTNATAGAAAGTGTCATTTTGGGTTCATGAAGTGGCCTTTATAGACAGGTGGACTTTCTGTCCAGGTTGCTTTCTATAGAAAGTATCATTTTGTGGATATGAATAGTGGCCTTTATACACAGGTGGCTGCTCTATAGAGGTGGCCGATAATCCCAATTTGAATGTTTATCAATGGAGACAGACTTGACCATGATGTCTTTGATTGGAATTTGGGAAGTAGGAAATATTGAGCTTCTTAGGCCATAAATATTTTGAGGTTTGGGAAACATGTCTTAGAAGATAGCTTTACTTTTATCAAGTTCTGTGCGGCCTTCTTGAAATACTTCTCTAAGCGTTCTAGTCTGCTGTGACACTAACACATAATCGTAACCCAAATGAATTTATCCCAAGATTTGTCTTAACATCTATTGAGGTAGTAGCAATTAGGATTTGATGTCCCCTCTCTTCAATCCACCCCCTGTCACCTTCCCTGCTAAGTGCTATCAGACAACCACTCAACCTAGTTAGCAATCAAATGGTCTTGTTTTGATAAAGCACTTGTAACGTAATGCTTCAAAGGAGCTCCTATGCATTGCATTCCTAGTTTTTGAATTCAAACAGTAATCTGTGATATGTTCAGTTGTAGACCTTATGTATTTGATCTGTGAAATCATTGAACTTATTTGCCTACAGATTGTGATCACGGCAAAGCAAAGAACCCCAATCTGTGTTTCGAACATATGCCAGGGGAACTTTGCTTCTATTCAAGTACTTTATCAATGAATATTAGCCAATCTTATGCAATCCGACTCATAGACTACTGTGTGTCTCATCTGAAGGAGCAGGAACGACCGCAAGATAGCAGGTTGGTCGGCAATGTAGTTTACGTATCTTAGAGCCCTAATTAACTGGATGACATGCCAATTGTATACCACATATGAACAATCTCAACCAACTTTCATCTTCTGGAAATGTATGGTCAAACAGGAACTGCGTTGAATATAAACGTCATTTTGTTATTTGCTCTATATACAGTCAAACCTGTATTAGCGGCCAACTCTATCCAGTAAACACAAGACGTCTTTACGAAGTACCCGCGAAGTCCAAACGTCGTGAGAACGTCCATGGGACGTCTTCTACTTGCTGAGTATAGAGCATCCACCTGTATATAAAGGTCATTCTTCATTACCTAAAATGACACTTTCTATAGAAATCAACCTGGACAGAAAGGCCACCTGTCTATAAAGGTCATTTTGCTCATGTCCCAGAGGTGACTGTTATAGACAGGTTTCACTGTACTTTAGTCACAAGTGCTNTGCTATTTACAATTCTAATTTTTGTCATTTATAGGAATGAAGAAACAGCAATGTCACAAGTCATTGATTCACATTTTCATCTCATTTCAAGACAACACAGTTCACTACAACATGGCAATCAGTCCTTTCCTTCTACAATAATATCCGTGGCAGAGTCAAGGAAGGATTGCCAACAACTCAAAGAATTCATAACGGATAAACTGAAACTCAGAGCAACATGAAGGCGTACGAGCATGAGTCTTTTAATAACAAAAATAGCGTTTAATAAAGATCTGAGAGGCAGCATTTGTGTTTGTGTGTTTGTGAGAGCCGATGTTCTATTTGGCAAGGCACCTGACTCCGGAGCAAGAGGATGCGGGTTCAAATCCCAGGTCGGTCCAAAAGTATTCGTTGAGTTTACAAAAGAATTAAGTCAGAAAAAGAACTCAGATGTAATGTTCATCTCTGAAAAAACCTCGTAAAATCATTACGATAAGTCTCCTGTATTTGCTGTACTGTGGAAGTCTCGTCAAGCATTTACATCAGCACTCAGACCACCAATCAACACCCTCTGCCAGTCCCTGTAAATGTGTTTGTATTTTGTAATGCTGCCGTCTTGCAATCTGTACACCTGAGCCTTCGAATAGGTTCGACTACCCTCTGTTTCTGCCATACAACGTCAATTACACCCAACCCTACTTACCCTACAGCACAATGTAAATCTATAACCAATCGTCATCCCCCAGACGATTAACAGACTCTAATAGGATATGATGCTGTTGGCTAGCTTGCATTGCACAGATCAATTTTCAATTAGCCAAACACAGTCCCGATGTAGTTGAGTGTAATCTTCTTTGCATGAGCAGACTGCCGAAGTTGGTTTTGTTTGAGTTCATCCAACTGTATTTATTTCTACTAATGTCAATAGCTACAATGTTTTGGGTTGTCAAAAATGTCCGTATTCTCTGAAAACCCACTTATTCTTGCAATGCACCGGAACTGCGCTTAGCAAATTGCATTGTTGCAAAAAATGTAGCTGTCTGCATGCAGGATAGTTTTTGCCTTGCTGTGCTGAAACATGAAAGTTTGTTTCGCTAGGATAAACAGACCTCCCAAAATTACATCAGCAAAACCTGCATGAATACAATAATTCAAGTGTCCCATAGAATAAATTCGATGATCAACAATCAATTTTATTTGAAATCAAGCTCGCCACAACAGAAAACCGTCTATACAAAAATACGTATCTATATTTTGAAGTACATTTTGATACGGTAGAATATCATCTTATAATATATTAACAAGCACAACCAAGCAAACAAAAGTAAAATATTGAACAAATATGAAGCAGTCTAATTGCCGTGATCATAAATCTGTAGCGATATCAATTACAACAAAAGCTTTAAGATATTAATTGGATGGAAAGAATAGATTCAATATTTATTCCCTTCATAAGAAGTCTTGCATTTCAGCACTGCTCGCTTTGTTGATATTGTCTATAAATCTAATCACAAACGCAGTAATGTTATATAAATTACACAAATTGGATCCACAACTACTACTGACCAGTATTCATTAACGACTACATAAGAATGGTATAAATCATTGACGAAACATCCGACTGCCTTGGGCATTGTTCATATTTTGTTGCAGTAATCCTGAGCTATCGTAATTTGTTTTTCCGTACAGTTTCTTCCCACTTCTTCCATGCGTTTCTTTGTTCAGTCGTCCGTCGTTGGTTTGCTGATAATGCTTCCGTGTTTGATGGTCGTTAACGGGTTGCATGCAGTGGTCATACCCATATCCGTCGGTGCTCATCGAATGATTATACATATTTCCCTGCAGAAAGACACCATTGGAAAATCAAATCATAACTCAAGCAGAGCACAATGAAACCTGTCTATAACGGTCACCTATCGGACCCAAAGGAAATGGCCTTTATAGACAGGTGGCCATTCTGTCCAGGTTGATTCCTATAGAAAGCGCCATTTTGGAGTAGTTATGAAGAGTGGCCTTCATACACAGGTGGCTGCTCTATAGAGGTGGACGCTAATACAGGTTTGACTGTATCACTGTTATCAGTGTTATTATTCTCATGTTCTCCAAGTGGATACAACAAATAACAAGAATTCAAATAGATTTGGATGACTTTAATAATCAGCAGGCATAAGCTAAAGAGGATTGCGACATGACACATTCTCCTCTAAAACTGAACAACTTGCGCAGACACATGACAACGAGGCTATAATCACATGGAGGCTAACGTCTATAAAAGATAGGTTGAAATTTTATAAAAGTAGTGCTGCTTAACTTGTACTTGAAGCATGCACGTTTTTACATTTCATAAAATCAGGAGAAATCATTGTTTAATAACTGCTCGAGAGGCCAAAAACGTTTCTTGGCATTATGTCCAGATGAGAGCGGTTGGTTGCAATATTTCCATTCGTAATCTCACTCGGTAGACCAAAAATACTGCACAAACTTGCTTCTAACAGCCTTTTTTATAACGGATAACCACATATTCCTGCTTCCCTTGTGTGGCTTACCGATTGAATTCAAACACACCAGCTATATCTCGTTACTTTGTATAACATACACAGGATGGACATATGGAGGACTGACACTCTATCTAGTTTCTAGTTTTCTACTCAAGATATTAACTGTGTGATCACCAAACACTTCTACCGTCATCTCACAACGATCAAACGATGGTGCCAGAAATCAACAAACAACAACACAGCCTCGTCAATTACTCGAGCGCAGTTCAGAGGCATTAGGTGCCAGCTGGTTCTCAGTAAGTCTAATTTGAAACAAACAAAAAAACAAGAAATCTTTGCATTTCGAGCAGTTAACTTATGGAACAATAGTTTCTCCTGATCTCAAAAAATGTAAAAACCTGCATGCATTTAAGTGCAAGTTAAACAACACAATGTTAACCTTTGTCCTGCTCATAAAACTAGTTAAATGAAGACTGGAAGTTGTTTTACCGATTGCTGATTGGTTGATTGCCAGGGACTAACTATCTGATTGGTTACATGTTTCTACTTGTGACTTGTTTCAAAAACATGTATACACGTCAATAGCAAGACAAGGGTTTAATAATTCTCAACCTATCTGTTATACATGTTAGCCTCCATTTGAATATAGCCTCGTTGTCACGTTCATATGGCACATAACATAACGCCCAAACAGCAATTGAAGGGAGTGCTGAAAGTTCATTAGTAAAGGCCCTGTTTGGATGCAGAATCATTGAAGAAATAGAGTCATTCATAACAGGCATGAGCACAAACTCACGGGAAACATTTGATTCCTTTCCTCTGCTGTGTTGTAGGCGTAGCCCGTCACCGCTTGGTGTGTTGACGTGGCCAACGGATTCAAGTATTGGCCAGATGCGTGCAGTTGTTGAAAGTGATGATTATGTTGCTGTTGAAATTGTTGCTGTTGTTGTT
>OFHS01001309.1:1779-29181 GCA_900245855.1 Calvadosia cruxmelitensis
TTGAGGGGGTCGTGACCCCCCTGTCCCCCCCGGATCCGCCGCGCCTGCTCATTTACTCTACATCTCTCAGCCTGCTATCAGGTCTCATAGTAATGCTGTTTGGTTGATTTCACAATACCTGCTTTTGTCGCTCTTGCTAGTTATTTTAATATTTTAACCCTATATTTTAATCCTACTATAGGTCGAAGCGGTTGCCAGCTAGTTTTGCCCCACCGATGCGATGAATATTACATGAAGCATTTGAGACTGATGGGTGATCTGGGTCAAGTCATGTTTCAGGTTAGGACAGATGACCTTTAGATTTAAACTATGTTATGATGCTGCAACTTAGATGAGTACGCATAGTTGTTACATTGCCAATTGGAAGAATACTGTCATTTTTGCATCATGGATTATTTTTATTTCATTGTATTCCATTCATCCTATTTGCTACATCTGATCTCAATCTTCTCTTTTACATCAACATTTAAAGGAAGGCGCACCTTTACTGTAATGTTTTATTGTAAGCTTATTCCAGAGGTTGTCAGTGATCCAACAAGTTGGGTGTTCAGGCAAAAATGTTTGCACAGTTTAGCTTACAACTCATGTTTTCAATCACACTTCTAGATTTTAGCCAATATTATCACTTGTATTTGAGCAGCAGAATGGGAAATTCTGACCCCAGCAGGCCAGCATTACATTCAGTAAAGTTAGCACTTTAGGAAGTACATATTTACCATGCTGTTCTATGTAATTGCATCACATAAAAGCTGGCCTACGAACTCACACTATATCAGTACTCGCAGTATATTCCATTATAATCATAGAAAATAGCATCAGCTATCACTTCTTACGTCAGAAAGGAGAGTTTATCAATCAATTTCATGCACTTTCTCAAATGTTTCCAGTTTAATTTGTTGTGCATGTCAGTTGCATCTTTACTTGCCCTCAAAGAGAGTACACTCAACATTCATGATTGTGCTTCGCAATACTTCTGATAGGCATTTGTATTCCCTCAGTCACCTACATACATTTGTTTTTAGCATTTGGCCTATTGTTTTGTTTTAGGACTTCCACTTGCGAGATGAGGAGTCAGTATATAATTCACTCAAATATTCAAATGTTGCAGTTAATCTCATTGGAAATAATTATCCCACGAGGTTTGTTTTGATATTTATGTTTATTTATTTTTCAATTCATGCAATGTGAATTTTGTTTGGAAATAGGTGGCAGTCAATGTTTTGTCCTTTCTATGAGTCAGATTCTTCATATAGATTGTTTTCCAACTGCACATTTTATTTTATGTTTGTGATCTTGTTTGTTTATATCTGATGTTTGCTGACAGGTAAATGTTCTTATTCAATCCAGGAATTTCACACTGGAAGAGACTCACGTTGTAGGGGCAGAAACAATTGCTCGTCTAGCCCGAGAGGCAGGCGTCAAACGACTGGTTCATGTGTCTGCCCTTGGAGCAGATGAAAATTCACCCTCAGAGTTCCTACGATCAAAGGTGCGTCCTCCTTTTATGGTTTTCAGCATCAATGGGTGAACCTCTTAACTGACCTCTCCTTGTAATTATCTTGAATTTTAAAATGCTCAAAAATAATAAGCAAATTGCTGTTTGTGAAATTGCTGCACTGGCGGATGGTTTCAGGTTGTAGAGATAGATAGATATTTATTTTGGACATTTCAATAACAGGATACAATAGTAATACAATTACACATGTATAAGAACAAGGCAAGCTAATTGACATGAACAAGGTCTTCCCATAAGCACATGTGCTTGTTTCAGGTTGTGATGAGCTGTTTCCTCATAGTCTGCTGTTGATGTCACATTATGATTTTAGAGCTCTGTTGTTGTGTTTGTTTGTAAAAATTAATTCCTTGCGACAGGCAAAAGGTGAAGCTGCTGTGAGAGAGCAGTTCCCGACAGCCACAATCCTTCGGCCAGCCCAATTGTATGCACACGAAGACCGCTACCTCAACATGTATGCCTGTAAGTGACGTATTCCCTTAATCAAGTCAAGATTGTTCCTTCTTTCTAACTCGTTCTAGAAAGTACCAGATTACATCGTTACATAGCCATTCATAATGCCATTTGAATTTTCATTGTGCAATATCAATGCTTTATTTTATTGCTCAGTTACGTGTTTATTTGAGTGACATAAGAATTCAAGTCTTGAATTGCTGTATGTTCAACTTGCTGAAGCATCTTTTCTGAAGTTGGAGGCGATTGCTTCTGCAAAGTAGTTGTCAATGTTCTACGAAGAACTTTTTAACCCATGTTCAAGCAATGTCTTGATCTTATGATGGAACTCAAAGCCTGCAGGTTTTAAGAAAATATGTGGTAGCAGCATAGGACGGAAAAGAGGGGAGAGTAACAAACCCGATTATTTCATTACAAAGAAAGATACATCGTATTATTTGCAGTACTGCTGCTACCACGTTTAGCAGGACATCTGTCAAAATATTCCATTTAATCAGATTCCAGTTTCCGCGCTATTGGAGGCAGGGATATTCATTATGTTAATATATTTGTAAGTTCCCTTGGTAACCCAATTTAGCGGATCTGACTTTGGTAATCATACCTTGTTATAGTCATTTGCAGCTGTAAAAGATTTGCATTTGATATTTTCTTCATCCCGTCTTGTAGATATGAGGAATGTTCCGTTTGGTGTCCCGCTGATAGGCAATGGCAAGAAGACAATCAGGAGACCGGTTTATGTAAGGCATTCATTATACACCATCAAGTGAACTATTAGCAGCATGAAACACAGAAACAGAGGGATTGTTCGTGCCTTGTTTGTTTGTCCTTTCCGTTGATAGGTAATATCATTTCTTCTCATTTCACTCGTTTCTTTAATTTTAAATCGCTGTTCTGTGAAGTGATGGGCCTAACTGGCCTATCATAGTATTTGACTGGAGAGGGAACACTGTTGTACTTATGTCACAAAGGCCCTTCTACATATAAGGCCCATGCCACAGAGCAATCGTAATGTTTCTTTGAATATTGTCCTTTCTCCTGCGGATGAAAATCAATTTTCTTCTATGTGCTTGTCACATTGTCTACCAAGATAGCAATATTGACGGGTTTTTCTACAACCACTTGTTGAAAGACTGGCTTGCAATGCCAATCTGCCAAAGTGCCAAGCAAAACATTTATCATGGTAGTGATGTGATACCAGAGTCTAGTGCAGTCTAACAAGAAACGATTTCTCAGATGTGTACATGATGATTGGTCTCCGCTCAGTTACGATGAATGCTTGACATTGAATTGGTTTCATTCAGATTGTGGATGTTGCCCGTGCAGTTATCACTGCTGTAGAAAACGAGAGTGTGGCAGGACAAACATATGAGTTGTTTGGGTAAGTCAGTAATTCACACAATGCAATTCACTGTTACTCCTTGCACATTTATTTTGTATTGATTTATTTAAACATTTGTTTTGTATTGATAGCTATATATTTCTACTGATGGGCATATTTCCAATAAACCTTAGTAAATCTTGGAGTAGACTACGATTTTGTAAATTATGACAACATTTTTTGAACTACTGTATTCTATTAAGATCAAAATGGCGCAAGTCGGTGCACCCTTGTTCAGAATATCGGCATTAGCCCCCTTCCCTATTCCGTCAGATAAGGATCAGTTGAGAGGCAACATTGTCGAGACTGTTCTTGCTTTCAGGAAAGTAGCCATTAGAAGCTGAAATTTGCTGCTGAAATTTGCTGCTGAAAACAGACTCTGGTGATCATACCTCTGGCATCAACTGGAATTCGGGTATCATTTCTTTCCGGTGGGGCATGGCACTGATGCTGGCAGCCACTTGTGATGACCATGGTAGCCTCTAGGCATCCATGTCTCTCTTTCCATGGATGAGTTTTTACTTGATTAAATCTACTGTGTGATAGATTGGCATTTGTGCCACATGACCAAAGCAATGCGTCCAATGATGGTTGATTGGAGCAGCAATTGTGTTGTTTGATTTGACAGGGGTGTCTAACGAATAGGAATCAAGTCAGATGCTCAATGCAGATTCTGTCTTCCTTAGATAACAAAATAATTTCATTTTTGCTGTAGACCATCTAAGCATTATCTCCATGACTTAGTGGAGTATATCTTCCGGGTGATCCGAAGACCCTTTCGCTCGCTTCCAATGCCCGAGCCAGTCTACAGGTAAGCACTCAATTTCATCTTTTCAGTAATGACCGTTTTTGAATTATAACAGCTTTTATTTTTTGTGAAATTTCGCTTGATTTTGCGACTTTTCATCTATTCAAAATGGCTGTCTGACGTGCTGTTGTTGTGTACAGTACATACACACGTCAAACTTAATGACATACATTCATGGCTAGTGATTTATGATCACTCTCCTTAGTGCAAACTGTTTACGCGACATTAAACTAGTAGCGATAGTTATGGAGTTTGCATCAATTACATCGGCAAGTGCAAACTTGTGGAATTGATGTTACCAAGTGAGATGTCATTAACGGGTGTGATGCTAATGAAGCTGCACTGTAAGGGCTTCTTTGCACGTCTCACTTGATAAGCCTTGATTTTGCTCCTTTCAAGATCATCTACGCTGGTTGGATGTATGGCATGTTTATTTGCACACAGTATGGTACCCTGTGTGCAGATTTATAGATACTAAATCTCTTAGGTTAAATGTAGTTGCGGATAATGCAGACAATTTTTCAATTAGATTTTTACTTCTATGAGTTAGTTTGTACCTTGATGCTTTCCATTTCCACAGACTGCATGGCTTGGTCTCCATCATCCGGGCGGTGGGACCAAGCGATAGTAGATGGGATTGGTGTACTAACTGGAAGAGGCAGATCTGCTTAGAGCATCGCCTTCTGATCTCCGTGTTACGGAGATGGTCGAGTAGGCTGACGTTGGTGATGCTCCAAATAGTGTTTGACCGTGACCTTTGGTTTGTTTTAGGATGATTGCATTTGCCCTTGAGCAGTCCTTCTTCGATCCACGGCTCACGCGAGACATGTTATACAGGGTGAGTTGTCAGTATTGCCATTCTATACGATTCTATTCTGGAAATTCATAATTGTAAGATGCTTCGCCTTCGAAATGGTTCATGATGATGATTATTATTATTATTACGATGTGTACTATTATGTTGGTGCTGGGATGGCACTGTTCATCTCAACAACCCGTTTCTTTTTGCAACACGTACATTAATAGATTTATTTTATATGTCGATTGTTGTGCATGGCAACCCAAGGGGGATGACAGTCTTGTAGAGTGAGCCGAATTGCCTGCGGTCATTGACAAACCACATGCATCAAGTTACAATATTGTAGTGGATCATTAATGGAAATGATTTGCCCCCCTCCCCCTAATAGGAATGGGCTTGATTGTCCCTTCAGAACAGGTGGTCGGCTGTTACAGGTAGCATTCATGACAGATCTCGAGTGTCATTGGTTATGATGTGAGGATTTCTCGTTGCAGCAATTCATGTCTGAAATTCCAACTGGAGCACCTACATTCTCTGACCTCGGTATCACTCCAGCATCAATTGACGAGACTGCGATTGCGTTACTGCGGCGACATCGCACCACTTACGAATTCGGCCATTCCGTTGACGAAATCGAACCGTGTAAGCAAGTTGTCACTTGAAATTGAATCGTACATTGCGTGGAAAAGACGAGTAAGGGACTGTGTCGAATGATCCATTGTTCGTTTAGGCGTTATAGTCAAATATGTACAAATCCGGTTGATGTTTGTGTCGCAATTAATAAGTCATGTGAGTTGGATTTTGCGTTTGCTCCTTTGAATATTTGGTCTTTCCCTGAAACGTCCTCTAAATAGACTCCATGTTCGAGTTTTGTTTTTTACTCTCCTCTGCGGCAACCCAAATCAACCATGTCTATAATATAGTACTCGAGATTTCTCTTTTGATTGTATTTACTGTATAACAATGTCTGTCGATGGAGCTTTTAATCTCGAGCATTCTAAGAATACAAATGACGGTCGATAGTCTGAAGCAATTTTGATTTTCCCGATAAGGATGACGATGACGGTGGATTTCATGCAGGTCATTCCTCGGTCCCTTGCCCGCCAGCATATTGACCCCCATGAATTCACTATCAATGACGACGATCAGATCAAATGAGCTTGGGGTTTCTTGTGTTGGACATCATTTTATTATTTACAATAGGTCATCTATCGTGACGTCGTCAGTTCTACATTTCAAACCAACGGACGGTGCCTGCAGACTATGTCTAAATTACAGCCATCGTCATTGATTTGTTTACGTTACAATCTATAAGCCAAAACCTGCGAAAATACCGTGCAAATCACGAGGGCTTTTCATGCAATCTAATCTTAAGAAATTACCCCTATCGGATTTGTCTTCACGGAAAATATTGTACACTCATTCGCCATTATAGACCAACCATGTGGCCTTCATTGACGTCGGCGTGGGGGCACATTTACGGGGGCGCGGAGACTATTTACACTGAAGTCGTGTCTAAGCAACGCTGTGATATCTCACCCCTCTGCCAGTCATTGATCATCGCTCTTGTTTTATTACAGCATGGGAACGCCCTCGCTAGTTGCGGCTGTCGCTCTGTGGTCCGTACTGGTTGCGTCTGTGGCGACGGCGCTGCTATCGCGTCTAGATCGAATGCGTTCGCACTATAATCGATATCACGGACACACGGCTTATTTCTCGTTAAATCCATTCTATCCCTTGTCGATTCGCCGTTTTGTGCGAGGTCCGTGCTACACCTGCCTGAGTCAAGCCCTTTTGCACACTTGGTGGCTGATGGCTTTGAACAGCCTGAAGCCTTTGACGATGATTTATGTAAGTCGTCCGTTATGATCGCATTTCCTGGTAACGACTTTGATCTGTTTAGTTGTGTTATCGTGATCGTGTCCTGGTGGAAGCTAGGTGCGCTGTCGTAGCCCCGACAAGGCTCATAAGATAGTTTTCTGTTCTGAAGGCAAAACGAAACCACGTGACCTGTGAGCGAGCCGCAGCAGTCCTGTCCAGGCGACGAGCGTACGCGTGAGAGAGGGGACTGCGGAAAGGTATAATCCCCTTGGGGTCCGCCATTCTGGCTGCGATTGGGGTCTTCGCGACTGCACTTTCCAGATGAGTTGGATTCGAAGATGGGGGACAGTTCTCCTTCTAAGAAGTCGGGTTGATCGACGCTTGGCATCTGCTTGCGACACGACAACAAGGCACTGTCTCCTTTCTGTCGGAGTTTCCTTCGTTGATATAACTCTGCGGTCTCGATATCGAGCAGCTGCAATGGTGGTGAGAGGCTGTCTAGCTGATCTAAGCGATTGTCGGCGCTCGGGTGTAGCCACATGGACGCCTGTCTCACCAACGGCGACTGCGACTGCTTTTCTGCCTCCTTCATGCCTCCGCTTTGGCCAAGCCAGTGATTGGTGACGTTGCCGTCGTCTGAGTCGTTGCCGTCGGCCATGAGCGACTGGCTCTCATCGGTCTTTCTCACGGTGACGAAATCAGTCAATCGTTTCGACACTTCCATCAGAGTGCGACTGATGCCAGGTGATGGAGGTCGATCCTCGTCGCCATGGAAGTCCTTCTCTCCCTGATCCCCCGTGGCAAAGATGCTATCTGAACTTTGGCTGTGCCGTGACCCCGTCATCTGGGATTTGTCTCCTACCCGCGAGCCAGCCTCTTGTCCGTCCTGTTGTTTCTGACGAATCCCTGCCCTTGTTTGCCATTTCTTTGTGGCAAATCCCACGAGAAAGATGCCGTTTCTCCTTCCTGTCCTGCCCCTGGGACTGAGTGCGTTGGACGCGCAATGACTGCTGGTCCCTGAACTGCTGTGGCTCTCGTTGCGAGGTGGATTGCCCGCGCGGGACGGCACGTAATGAGACGTCGGTGTGCCGTTAAATGTAGATACGTTCTTCGTCTCAATGCCGCTATCCAGTCTCGCCAGTGGTTCACCGTTGTCATCGACCAAATGACCTGGCTCCAGTTTGTCTGTCATGCCAGGCGATAGCACGTAGCTGACCCTACTGACGGGAGATCGGCTAGGTGTGCTGGGTGGGCTGATGTTGATGCTGGGGCTCTTGAATTCCATC
The DNA here is from genome assembly GCA_900245855.1 of Calvadosia cruxmelitensis. Taxonomy (NCBI): domain Eukaryota; kingdom Metazoa; phylum Cnidaria; class Staurozoa; order Stauromedusae; family Kishinouyeidae; genus Calvadosia; species Calvadosia cruxmelitensis. The sequence goes on from OFHS01001309.1 coordinate 9,838, forward strand.
GGTGCAGATGTGTTGACTTGCAGGCGCCATTGGTTGATTGACATTGGTGACGTCTGATCGTCCAGCACGTTGCTCGTACGATTGGTCAGCTCCGTGTAAGCGCACGGCTTCGAGGCACTCTCAATGGTCGACTGTCGGGTTGTAAATGAGGATGTAGACCGAGGCCGCAACGACGGACTACGGCTGGAAAGGGGTGTTAGCTTAGGAGAATGGTTGTGTGACAAGTTCGCTGACAGACGGCCTCCTTCAGCGTGACGTTGTTGGTTCCTGATGCTCTGCGTCGGACTAGGCACCATGCTTCTTCGATGGAAGGGGAAATCAGTGATCTCTGAGTCGGCCTCTGACTTGCTGTATTTCGTGTGCGGTGACGTGAGGCCCCAGGGGCGTGCCACGCGCAAGGCATGAGCCGCTCCGGCGAACAGCGGTCGCTTTCTCCTAGTTGACACGCGCAACTTGGCCTGGGCATGCGAGTAATAAAGCGAGAAGTTACTGACAATGACTGGAATGGGCAGTGCTATGACCAGCACACCACACAGAGCACACATGATGCCTACGCACTTGCCAGGCCATGAGATGGGAACAACGTCTCCGTACCCGATGGTTGTCATGGTCACAACACTCCACCAGAAGGCGTCTGGGATTGAATGGAACTTAGTACCTGTCACATCCTTCTCAGCGTAGAACACCAGACTGGAGAAGATCACCACGCCAATGGAGAGGAAGAAGAACAACAGGAACAGCTCACGACAACTTGACCTGAGCGTGTGCCCGAGAATCTGCAGCCCGCACGAGTGACGTGATAACTTGAAAATTCGAAATACCCGTATCAAGCGCACAACGCGTAGTACGACAATCGTCTTGACATTCGTCACCAGACTCAATTCCAAGAAGAACGGCAAAATGGCGCCGAAATCAATCCAATTCATTGGTGATCGGATGAAGTCGAATTTGCTAGGACAGACGGTAAAACGAGTCAGGAATTCCGCCGTGAACCATGCCACGCAGACAGTCTCTACGTAGGCCAAGATTTGATGCTGAACAGTGCTCTTCTGGGAGAAGAAGGGAAGCGTCTCCAGACAGAAGTTGGTGACGGACAATAGAATGAGAAACATCGATATAAAACCAACGACCTAAATGATAGAGAAAGACAAGAAACACATCAGCCCATGCATGTTGGATGCTTGCCGTAAAAACAGAAACGTTGTTTCGTTGACATTGATGAATTGACTCATTTCAACAGAGCTAACTCCACTGTAGCTGATTATGCAAGTGAACATGCATCGCAGTCTTCATCTGGTTTGATTTTGGACTATCGATTTGGCTGTTAATCAGTAGACGGATATTGCAACAAACAAACAATACCTGTGCAATCAACGACGAGTTTGGTTCTTCCAGTGTTATCCAGACCTTCTGCTGAAAGTTCCTCAGGGCTTGACTGGTGCGAAATTTAAGAGGAGTGTTGTAAGTCTTGCCAGTCTCGCTCGTCTCTCCCGCGTTGGCTTCGAGATCCATTTTGATCGAGGGCTCCTGGACATCTTCTTCAAATGTTTCAAATGCGTGTAGGTTAACTTGAGCCTCCCTGTGTCGTTTATAGTTCGTCCAACAGCATGGCTCGATCACTGATTCATCCACACCCCAGAAAAGTAACTCTTCTTCAAACAACGGACCACACACGTCAGAAGGGCAATGTAGTTTCCCCGTGCGGTAGAAATTGAGAATGTAGACAAATAGTCCAGGATGTCGATCGAAGAAGTACTCATGTCGATGCTCGTCGTAATCAGGGCATTGTCCGTGTTTCTCCGTCATCCAATAGAGACGCGTGTCTGGGATGCTGCGTATGCTACTTAAGAACGTCTCGTGTTTCATGCCACCGACATTGATGACAATACGATCGTCTCTTTGAACTGGTGTCGACGGACAATTAGATGGCTCCCCTTGGCTGCCAGGAGCATAGCCAGGCGTATTCAGCACCTCCATCACGGCGCACTGCGAATAGAAGCAAACAGTCGAAATAAACACTCGCCACTTGAAGACATTTCGAAAATATCATCAACACAGGTGCGCGACAAAAATGCCCTTCAGTCATCCGATCAGATTAGGCCGACAGCGAATCCAGACTGCCCCTCGCACTTACAACAACAAAAGGAATCTCGTTTATTATTTTATTGAGTTTCATGCCACGCCCATCAAGCATGGCGTCGAATGACGTCATCAATTGGGTTTTGATATCGATTCAGAAGATAAGGACTTGCTGGATTTAGAACGGGACAAAGCGCAAGTGGAATATCATCCTTTAACTTGAATCGTATCACTGGCGACCGTGTTGACCGTTGATAGAAGGACAGCTTCATGCAGGCTGTGAGATTAAATCACTGGCAAAGACATCAGTTCAAGACGCGCCTCAGATTCCCTCCTGCTGCGTATTACTGTATTGAGTCAAGGAACCGTTCTAATTATGTGGGCACCTGTAAATCGTTCATCTTGTTATTTTCACGTTATCAAAATGAATATCCTCTTAGCGCTCCACTGGTTTTCAATGAATGATATGCGATGGAAATATTGTTAATTCTGAAGGATTTGCATTTCTCATGCATTATTACGTACAGCCATTGGACTATATTCTATTAGCCAGGACGTTGAAAATGACCGTTTGAAAATACTCGTTACAACTTAAGTTCTTTTCTTTCGACAGCAGAACGAATTGCACTTTATACTTATTAACCCCTAAAGATAAAAGTTGCTAATTACAGTTACTTTCTAATTAGCTTTTTCCAAGCTAATATAAGAGGATGACATTACTATTTTCAATATTGTTGAGAACGGCAATTTAAGTTTAATATGCCTCGCAGAACATCCTTGTAAACTTTTTGCCGTGCATATTTGAATGCTCTAAGGCATATCGTGTTTTCAAATTGCCACCATTAAATGCAATGGGAAACTGGAAAGCAACTAATTGAGAGTAATTGTAAATCAAAATTAGCTTGGAAAAGTTGCTAGTTACTTTGAAGAATTATAAATGTATACAATTATAAGTTTCTTTCCGTAAAAGTAACTAATTACTTAATTTTTCCCCAAAAGTAGTTTTTCAAGTAATGCAGCACAGCCGATTCAAACTGAATCACTTATTTGTTCATGGTCCTGTCAGCAGTCTATCTATCGTAGGACTGCTGTGCTTCGAACCATCTTCTGAACCTGCACTTCACGACCACCTGCTATGAGCGACCACTCTTATTACTTCTGTGGCTATGATGGTCGCTTTGCGTATGGTCGTAGATCACTACTCTTGCGAGGACTGTTTGGTTTGTAACCCATGATTTGCATCGCATTTGTGAAAGAAAGAGCTTTTTTTTTCTTGTAATGATTGAGATCGATGATAACAGCCCACGTTGATCATGCTGAATATCGCCTTAGAAGAGGAAATATCCCATCTATAAACTGAACGTGACTCTCCGTTTCAAAGGTTGAAATTCTAATACCGGAACATCATTGGAAGTTCCTGGCAGCGTTGTAGCTCTGAATCGTTTCATTCTGAGTCTTTCCAAGCAGCTAGGATTTACTGGTGGTGCGATTGCTTCTATTGATGAGGATGTAATATTAAAAAACAACACAAGATAAGCGAAGTAATACTGGATTTCTGCTTCATTCATTTCTTTTAAAATCAAATTCCGTAAAAAAGAGAAACCTGTTAGAACTCATAGTGGCATTCGCATAATGGTCTGTTAGTTTGTTCTACAAGTGTCTAGGTGCGTTCATGCCGGCGTGCGAGTTCACGAGGAAGCAGGAACAAATCATCGCCTCATTTTCTCGTGACTACTGTTTTTAGACTTTGAACAGCTGCGGCTTACAAGACCTAATCTACGACAAAAAGCGAACAAGAGGATCAATAATTGAATTTGCAATTTGATGGCAAATACGTTTCTGTGTCTAGGCAGCTTTGAGGTTTCCGATATGCCCTCCATGTTTGCAATTCATGATTCCACCTAATTGTTTACTGAAATGGATTTTCATTACCATCGTAATGTTAGAAAACATTGCAATGTGTTTGTGGCGCTCACAGATCAAAGACATAGACTTATACAACGTACACTGTGTCTTTTGCTACTGGTAAACTAGGAAACATGTCCCAATCGCTTATTGCGGGTATGAAAGGCAATAATTATGCCCTCGTTTCTCAAGCCTCTTTGTCTTACGAAAGATGACGGTAAGAGGCCAGACGGGCTAAGCCACATTCTCCAGAAGGAGTCTAAATGTGTCGGGTGGGTTTCACACAATTTATGTAAATTATGTGGACACGATGGCTAAGAGCAACACCGCTAAGACTAACAACAAGGCTGCCGCATTGCATTATTCAATTAGTACATTTCATTAGTATATAGGATTACAGAAATAGGCTAACTGTTTTAATTTTACTGAATGCTGAGAAAACAATAATAAAGTAACTCCAATTAGTTATAAATAACTCGTGTGTTATACTGCCTCACATCATTTCTGCTCAAAATGGCATATTTTACTTTAAATATTTTAACAACGAGCTTTGAGCTAATTCTAATTAGCAAGATAGAGCTTATCTTGAACTGTAATTGAATGTTGGCAAGACTTTATCAACAATAATTATGTTACTAGTTTTCAGGGGTATTATGCTGAGGCTAAAGTATGACAGACTGTAGATTATTGCTGTTTATAATTGAGGTCATTTATCGATGAATAAATAGGTTGGCGAGAAGGTAATCAGGAGAAATTCACGCATATACAGTACAGCAAGAAAACGTGTCATACAAATTTTGTTTCGTAGACTCCAAAACAGATTCTCCATCCAGGATAATTTGACCGGATTAAGTGAATATCCTGTCAATCGGACATCGGTTTCAATAAAAGATCCAATAACAGTGCAACTAATTTCTGAATCTGATTTGGAAATTTCATATAAAGCGGAATCCGATTATCCTCAATCGGATTTACCTGTAGTTCTGTATTAACCTAAACAAAGTAGTTCCGGGCGTCAAAAGATACTTACATCAAAATGCTTCAACTCAGTTGTATGCAATCCGTATTTTAACGTTATTGCAATTTAATAATTTACTGTGTGAAATTGTTTACAAACTACTCAATAAAAATTAGAAGCACTGCTAAGTCTTATCTGTGAACTTAAAATGTTTTCCAGTAGCTAGGTAGAATAATATCCGTAGGTTGTCTTCTAATGGCTTATACACATAATTTTATTGGTCCATGAAAAGCAGTGAAATGTCTTTGCCAGGATCAACATCACGCTTTGCTGGTAGTAGTTCTCCTAAAGGACCCTCAGCTCTTCCCACGCTTCCAACTTTGAATGTCTTATCTTGTGTTTTATCAACACCTGCTCAAGGGCATTTGCATAAATATACAGCATGCAACCGTAAATATTTCAGCTACAAGGCAGCGAAAGGACGATTTTTGAAAGCAAGACTTTAGACCTGCAATGTGTGTACGCCAGGAAAAGGAAATGTTCGATTTAATGGTCGAATTTAGACAATACATTTACAATCATCTCTATTATATGGCTCTTATTTAGACCTTATAAGAAGCGATGCACCGCATTATCATTAGTGCCTGATTTACACTACATAAAACGTCACCCCGGTTTTTAAACCATCTATATGAAAACAGACTTTTGTCGGCTAGGGCGCCCTATAAATGAAGCCACGAGATACATTATCAGTGTAAAAGACGTTTGAACCTGTTAGAAATATGATCGAAATCATGAGATAATGTCAGCTTGAGCAGGACACCTATCGAGCGTTCAACAGGGGGTAAGGGCCATTGAACAGTTGTTTGCATACGATGAGCACTGGCCTTCTTTACTGATGATCAATTTACCACGTATTTGTTCTAGCTCAATTTGATGCCTGACTAGATCTTAGCGTGACCAAAATAAAAATGTCAATTTGATAGACTTTGCTCATTTTGTTACACAATTCCATAGGGACTAATGAAAGTCGTTGTTTCATCGCAATTGGCCAAGTACAGTCCTGATGCATTTTGGGATTTAAGCTACTACAGTCACGTGCTTCTGAGCTGAAATCGACAATTTTTGACAGCCAAGAACAATCTTTGAAATCGATCATCATAGAAAAGAGTACGATTGACTGTATAACGAACAAAGCAATTTTGTGATGCCGTCCCATGTGGCAGAGGTCAATTTATAGGTTCACGTTTGGACAACATGATTATTATTGAGCAGTTAATAAATCATTTGAAGCAGTAAATTCTTAAATAATAAGTTTCTCAGTATAATTTTCAGAGGCTTTTGGATGAAACTGCGTTTATATATTTCGCTGTAACCCAAAATGTTGTTTGATGAACAAAATAAAACTACTCCTCATCATTAGAAAGACTTTGAAGTCAACTTGTATTAACGTTGCTTGTTTTGAATGAGCTACATTAGCACAAAACAAGCAGAAAATGCAACTTGTGTTAAACATGACTCAGTATTTAACACATGCCCATAGAATTCATATGCGAATTGAACGAATCAGTAGAACGTATAGATGTTCAGATGCTTACCAATTTCCAAAGCACAGTGCCATAACGATGTATTTTCTCCGAGATCAAAACTTTGGAAACATTCTGCAGGTTTTTCTCTGCGCTTGATAAGCTCTTTAGGCTGTTTCAGTTAATCTTGATGCAAATTAAGAAAGGGAAACAATACACCTGACGTCTCCCTGCCAGCTACTGACAATTGAACATGGATATAGCCATTCTCTGTCAGATTAAAACAGTAATTTGAAGATCAGGATTCAGTTGCGCTTAGAAACATGACAGCAATTGGCGAGTTCATGCCACGTATAACAAAATCGCTTCAGTCTGTAGTTACCATTAGTGGAATACTACAAGGACATTGTATACCTAATTTTAATTTATTAAAGTTATGTCGTAAAATATCTTAATTAATATAAAGACGAAACGCGATAACAAAGTAGACTGCAAGATGGAGGGTTGAGAGGAAACTGCTCTGATGGAATCGTTTCTCGTTTGACAGTGTTAACTGTTCTGCTCGCTCCTATTTCCTGATACTATCATCCAGGCAGCTGCTTGAGGCATTTAAAGGCCTGTTTTAGTAATCTTCCATTATATAGGTAGATAGACATCAGCAGTGACCATATGTACGCAGTGCTTTGAAGCAGTAAACAATCTCCCTTTTGCTATAATGTCATTTTGAATTTAACCCAAAACTAAAAAAGTCTCCTGCAACCAATGCGTACGGATTTTCACGGTACTGACTGATTAATTTAGATATGATAGAAAACAGCTATAGTTACCCGCAGTATGGTGTGCTATAGCACAATTGTAAACACATATACATGCCTTATTGCAATGAAATTTTATAGAATGCATTTTGATGCATTACATAGCTATTAATTGGATTTTCTAAATTATTGTTTTTTTTTTCTCAATTTATGCTTCTGCGCTGGAGCTTTCCTTCATCTCAATTGAAACGTTTGTGCTGAATAGGACTGCGTGATATCGATCTCTACATCTTTTCTTCGTTGTATTTAGCACCTCAGTTGTGAAATGAAGCTAAATAACATTTCTGCGTAGCTAAAGGCAAGACCAAGATCGTAGTACGAAATCTAGCAACGGGGCTAGTCTGAGTCGAGTCGTGCTCAGGCTCCTGTCTGACGGAGCTCGCCAGGTGAGACTGATGTTAGTGGTCCTGGCTCCGCGTGATCTGGCCGTCGTGATCTGGTAGCCTTGCCCTATCCAGGTGCTATAGTGGGTCACTCATTCTATCTGGATATTGCGAGCGAAGACAGCTACACCACTGCTAAACACACGGAAACAGATCAATGAGGCGTCGGACAATGGAATCGAGCATAAATTTCCCCACCCATCCTACCTCAGCACAAAATATGTAAATATTAACATCAAATGGTAAGTAAGTATGATGTAGTTTCCACTGATTATCAGTGTGACGGTGCCCCTTTGGGTCGGGGTTGTGACAGGGCTCTCATACGAGGAGAATCCAACGCATGTCGCAAACCTCCCATCGGATAGCACCACGGCCACACTCATCTTGGGCTGATGAGTTTAAAACTGCAGAAAATATACGAGACATTTGCTCACCATAGTTTTTCACGAGCTTTATTACCAGAAATAAATTTCCCGAATCTCTTTTGCCTTTGTTTTGATTCTGAATTGCTGAGGGCGGTTGCATTGCTTATCCTTTGTAGAAAAACTACAGGAGTTGTAAAGGACCAGAATTGAAAGAAAAATAACGAACATCTCTGCTGGAGCCATCTAAGAATAGATTCAAGCTAGACGGGATGCTTGTGGGCAATTTTATCAAGCTTTGTAATATCATTGTATCACCTGAAGGCTCATTGTATTCATACTGTACTAATGCTATGAGAGGCTTAAAGCGTAATGCAATTCCAGCAATATTGAGATCAGCTCCTTGCCGTATGGTGTGTCTGGGTCCTTTAACCGTCATGCAAACCTTCGCTTGCCTTTCAGCGAAGAGAGTTTATTGAGTTTATTTAGTTTATTCAGTGAGAGTTTATTTTAATAATTCCTAGTCTTCCAAGAATTGCACTTCAGCAAGTGCAGCACCAGACTATAGGATGGTAGCCTAACAGACAACGCCTTCAATTTGTTGAGATGTACCACGTGATGTTACAAGCAGGGTCTTGACGTCATCCCTATTCTTAGTGTCTCTTATTGCAAGACAAAGTGTTGTACAATCGATCTCGCTTGATATTCCATCACTTTAGATCCTGCTTCTTTTCCAAATTTCATGCAAAACTCCATATTGCCCCGTTTCAAGGATGCTTTGCTAAATGTATGCAACATACGGAACATTTTGCATTGCGAGACCCAAACAACATATCATTTGCAGAGTCAATGGTTAATTGTACTGTTCGCAAAAACTAATGATTATAATCCTAATCAACGCTAGTTTTTACTGACATGTTCTTTCCTGCTGCTGCTGAAATGTTTACTATGCTATAGTTGGTGTGGTTTACAACCCTTGCTTCATATCCATACTTTTGGTCTGCACGAAGGGTCGGATAATTAAGCGAGTTCGAATAGTCGTCAATTAACTCTTCTTCAGCTACTGAGTGACCTCGCCCAATCTCATCGTGCATTTCATTCTACTTTCTATGTTAGGGAATCAACACGAATTATGAGAAGATTATACTTTCAAGAGACACAATTTTCAATGCAATGTTATATTTTAGATCATATTTTGCCGTTTCACTTCAGTTTCAAGAGTAAGGCAACAACAAAGTTGCATGTGAACATTTCTTAATTTCATGACTGATGATGTGAAATATTTTATTTATTTGAGTAATTTAATATTGTTTTGCATCATACTTCATTTACTTTAAAGATGTAGACTTGCTAGAATGAGGTAACTGATGTTGTGTACTGTAATCATGCTTAAGTGTTCTTATGATATCCATTTGACATTACTTTAATGATACGCTGAGCATTTTCATCTCATGTAGCTTATCGTCATATTTTGTGTATGAAAAATAAAATGTTCGTCTCTCTGGACATATATCTATGCTTGTCTGAGAAGTAAGCAGGCAATATATTCCGGTATTGAGGTCGTTAAATTTATAGCCGATTGATCGTTAAGATCTTCGCAGAAAAATCGTGATCATTGATCTTATCGATTTATTGCCAACAGAGTAGTAGTTATTTTTACTTTCTAGGTCGATCGACCACTCGACAAACATATAGGTGCCGCTTTATATCTAGCATATTACTGTAGTTGGCCAGGTTGTTACTCGGAAGTAGCACATTACCCCAAAGTTCCACGTCGATCAACGCTACCCTCTCACATTGCGATATTGTCTTCCCATTTGAGCGAGAGGGCACCTGGCAACAACAATACGACATTCCCACGATTGATTATTGCTTTTAAGTTGAAATCTTATAGCGAGAAATGAGTAAACTGTGGGAATTTTTACAAGAGCCTACGGCCCTCAGGAGTTTGGCATCAACCATATATCCTTCTGTTATTTTTACCAACATGGCGTAGGTTCCTCTTGCCGATCTGCTCATTTTAATTTCATCAAAATGATCACAACTTCACCTACCGTTCACAAACGCCTTCTCGAAATTCCTATCAAAAGAAGACCTATTCTTTCGTCATCACTGCCGGTCCTGTCTGTCTGAAGTAGGCTGCGATATATAAGTTCCGTTTTCATTCGTCATTCAGTATACAATGTACTGGCACTATAGGGCTATGAATGCATTTGACAACGTGCTCGACCTAAACGTAGGGTCGCCTGTCGCTTGAACAGCCGGTGACATTGCCGTATTCAATCGTCATGCGTACTAGGCAAACACCTGCTGCTTCCAACACTTGAGTTTAATACCACCACAAGTACTGTGGGCTCTATCAGCTGCTACCTCTTCCAATCGGAACATTAATAATTCTGGCGACGTGAAACTGAAGCAAGTTGTTGACTATCGAATCAAAGACGACAATCGATCTCAAGATGACGTACGATGTCACTGCTTGCCTTGTAAAGGCGAGATGATGAGTTTTGTGAAATTGCAAAGAATCACCTGCTTACTCTGCCTGCAGTTGGAATATGCTGTGGGACCATCCTGCCATCTCGACTGACATTGTGTCGCTATCAGATCGCTAGGTTGATGATCTTGCGAAACTCCACCACTGAAACACATGCTTCCTTTCTCATCATCGAATGTGATACTTCGTACAGCAATCCAGGGGGAATAGTCAATCGCTGTTCTTGAAGGAAAGGCTACATTGCATGTCGCAAAAGACTTCTCATCACCAAACAAACACTTATTTTCGGCTTTTACCAGCTACTGAAGTTCTCTCGGGAGCGCATTTTGAGTATTTAAAAGTATTAGATTCGGCAGGGACACTCAAACAATTCACAAAACAATATTGCTTCACCATATCCAGAGAAGTATCTCAAGTCAAGTGTTACAAATATTTTGGTTTAACATTCTCGGGTTCACACACACATACTCACTCGGTACGTTTTCGTGAGCAATGGCACCATGAGGGGGCTATGCAACATTCATCAACCTTATTTCGTCTCATGGCTCTGCTTCTTGGCGTTCTGAGAAGATTTCAATGTCTCATTTGCTACTAACTACACGTGCTCCATACTGACTTAAAGGTCCACTTAAAATCATACCTTTTGCAATACCGGTAGGATAGTGAGAATCATTGCTTACTGCAGAAGGTCATAGGAGCACGTTCTCAAAGATAATCTTATCGAGCATTTGTATCTGATAATGCCTTCGGATTATCAGATAATGGTTCAGATAGCAAATGTGTTTTCAATTGAGATCAGAATAACTGAAAACTGAACAGAGTAGTAAAAAGTGAATGTACGTGTGCCTTGGTATTGAGGCGTTCAAAATTACATGGTAGTTAAGATATGCAACGCATACACGCGCATGTTACTTAGCAAAATTAAACATTAATGCTCCAAACAAGAGTTCAAAAATGCATGCAATAAACTACATGTTCGAATGGAACTGAGTCAGGAAAGCGTCATCAACCAGCAGGTGCTTTGCTGTGCATCATCCAGCGCGTGATGTGACTGTCAAAGAAGAGATGGAACCAGAATGTCGGCGTACGTGACCTCGATCTCTTTGAGCTGACCGCTCCTATTGTCCTCTACTTGGTCTGAAACAGCGCGGCGCTAATGTATCCATTGTGACATCAAACAGATGATCAGGCTCACGTGATATATCAGCATCATTCAATACTCATCATCTAACTTCTGTATGCAAATCCACTTCCTCATCGTTCTATTATTCGAGATGATGGACTGTCACTATGGCAACCGTACACAACAGACATTCTACTGTATATGCATACTTTGCATCCGCTGTGCCGGCACTGTAATTGTGCTGAAGAGACTTATAGCTTACGACGCACTGAACGTGGTATGCCTAATGGAGTAAGATTTCATGCTTTCTCTTTATACTGAATCTTGAATCTGCAATGACTATAGCTGTTGACAATCTAACTATAAGCCACAGTCGAAGGTGTGTTGTTAAAGTCTGAGAATGATGATCAGTAGTTTCACAAAGGCCAGGTGTATGGTTAAGCACAGGCGTAATGTTTAATCTTTTTCTTCTGCCATCTCAGATTATCTCTCTGGAATCTCCTCACATCTCTGACAATCGGAGATAATAGCAAAGAACATCGCCGCTTAGCAATCGATTCCTTCTGCGCAACTTGTCCAATATTTAGTCCTCATCAGGGTCCAATAGCTGAACAGTTTTAAATTATTCAAAATCCCCTCCTCGTCGGTTAAGAAGCTTGCGAAAGAAAACGATCACGGGGAGCATTGTGGTATAGAGTCAAAGTGACTGCACGTGGCCTCTGGAGTGATGTCATGCAGAATCCAAGGTAGTTCTCACATTACAAGAGCAAACAGGAACAAAGTACAATATAGCAATCAGGAAAGGATCTAAATTACCTAGTAATATTCAATGACGTTAGAAGCATTGTATAGACAAATGTGAAATTGTTAGGACAACCCATATTGAACACAATACTGTGCGGGAAGAATTAGTCGAAAAAGCACAGTTCATAGAACGTGCAGCTGATTGCCCTCTCGACCGCCTAAGACACGAAGTCAGAACTCTTATTCATTCTTAGATGCAAGCAATTATTTCGTCATTTTTTGAACAGTCAGTCGCGATGGAATCAGTGAGACTTCAATTAAGAAGTGGCATCAGCATCCATCTGGACCATACCGTTATCCTCACACCGGAAATAGGAAGTTGCATCTCTCCATTGAGTTGGTACTTAGCCAGCAGTAAGCCTACAGTGTATGAGGTATGACATTATCATCTTACATTGCATCTGTGAGAAACAAAGCTTTTGTGTTCCACAATTTACTACCTAGATTCTACAGGAACTGCAACAAACCGAGTTTCAATGTTGCCTTTAGATTCAGTAGAAAGTCTCTGGAATCCCCTTTGTATAGATAAACCACTGGAAATCATGCTGCATGGGCCTAATATAACCAGCTGCTCAACTAGACCTACGTGACAAAAGGCTAATTGCTTTCATTTGCATCTACAGTGAAACGGCAAGCCCCAGATGAATTACTCCAAATCTTCTACCAAGGGAAGCTCCCTGTATAGCGTGATTTTTCCAGCGTATAGTCATATTGTCCAAACTTGGCAACCGTGCCTAATTCCCGTCATGACAGCTGCTTCAGAGGCACATGTTGAAAGAAGCAAAAAGATCACTTATGGCGAAGGAGGAATTATTCATGATTATTGTGGGGTTAAAAAGCTCGTTTATTTTGACCAGCACGAAAGGACTTCATCAACGAAGCTATGTCAAATCTCAATCAAAGCCTCCGATGACCTCAAAGCTGATGATGCAACATTGAAGACCAAAGATTCACAGGCATGCTAGCAACCCCATCCGGCGAAGACGCTCAGAAAAACTACACAGACACTTCAGAAAATCATATGAAATTAAACTTTCGTGATGCTGGCTCATTCAGAACTCTCCAGGAGGGTTCAACTTATTCTCGTTAAGATTTCTAGGAGAAGTTTCGTTTTTACTATGGAAAGCATCACCTCAACAAAGTTTGCAGTCTGGTATTATAGATATACTGCAAGCGGCTTGGTTCGGACAGTCGGGGGGAAATTTTAGATACAAGGACTTCCTGCTATGTGACGTTACTGCTAACGAATGCAATATTTGACCCATGGTTTAAATTTCTGCTATGATTTATATCTACTGTCCATTCGCAGGCTTGTCATATCAATTTAGCCATCATCAAATCAATTGATGCTTTCAGTTAACTGAACGACGATGGTCATGATGATGATGATGTTTATACTATTTTGGTCAAGTTCTGAGTGATATATTTTCCTCCCCATTAAAGAGTGCAAGAAGCTTCCCGCTATCGACAAGAAGCTTCCCGCTATCGAGTACTCAAAAGCCATATAGCCTACGGTAGCCGCTTTGACTTTTCTGGAAAAGACACTGATAGAAAATAGCAAGATACGGTATTATACGGTATCTTAGATACCTGCAACGTCTAGAGATTTTACGCGTTTGCGTGATACCACATTTGAACACAAAGAACAGCTGCAGATATGCTCCTTCCCATTTCCACACTACAAGATAGCTGGGAAGTTCACAGAAAGGTTATGATAAATATCCATCGTAAGGGCAGCAAAATACTAGAACTATGGACGAGGGAGAATGTTCTTTTCAAACAATATGATCTTAACAAAATAAACAACTGTGCAAAATATCGGATTTCGGTAGCTCAGCTGTTGGTCTTCATATTTGGATGTATTTATGCGTTAAGGCAATGCTTCGAAAGGGAGTCTGCCGCAGCATATCGAGAGACTTACCTTATTACAGAGTGCTTTGACTTTGATCAGGAAATAAAATCAGTATTATTCCTGCCTGTTATTTACTCAATTACTCACGCATCCGCATAAAATGTTGTAGACACAGGCGTATTCGACCCGTAAGCTCACTTAGCCAGTCCAATGCCACAGTATCGCTTTTCAGTGGACGCAGGTGCTTCGCCTGATCTTAGTCACCTTTTCAAATCTCTCCTAATTGTAATTACAAATAAGCCATAGTGAAAACAGCTGTGATTTTAATTAAAATCATTCGTCAAATGCACGCGAAAGGAAGATTGATATCACAAGGCCAACTAGATCATAATTATTATATTTCAGCAACTAATACTTGAAACACGTCATTGATTTTGAAGGCATCGATCGTTAATCATAAGGTCACTAGATTGTATTAACTGGAAAGTGAGATATTATTCTATTCTTTATTTTATCCCGCCAGGGGGATTCAGCTAACGAAGAATTAATCCCAATCAAGTACAATTAGATATGATGTATTTACTATAGCAGATTAGATGTACTCAATTGGAGAACATTATTTGCTATATTTGTGACTTGCGCCCAGAATCTTGAATTTGAAATATAGAAACTAATACGCCATAAACTTTAGCATACATTGCAAAGGATACAGTAGTAGCAAAAGTCACATAAAACTGAAATTTCCAATTTGATGAAATTGTTCTTTTTAATGTTTTCTATTTTTAATATTATAATGTTTAGGACAATGTTAAGTATATTTTACTAAAAAGTTTGATTAATTAACTGCTATGAAAAAATCTTAAATCTAAATTATTATGAGCCGAAAATATGCGTACGACAACTTACAGTATATGTGACCTTTGAGAAACCTAGCATGAGTGTACATTGATATATTAACATGTTACCGTAGGTAATAGCACGTATCTCACGGAAAGTTACAAATCGAAAATTGTTTCTTTGGGACGTCACTGAGAACACATGACGGAGCACAGAAATTCTTAATTTTCACCTTTAAATGAATGAATCTTTATTCTTTCAAGAGCGAAACCTGAATTGCTTCCCAACTTCGTCTTTTACAGTTATGGACTCTCTGTGGTAGTTATCTAAACGAATCTGGCCTTACAGAATCCTGAGCATCGAATACACAAGCATTATCATGACACATTTACAACGATATCATTTTGTTTTGATACCTTTTTATCAATGCCATTTTGGCAATGTTCCTCAAAATGCAACTGATCGAGGGACAAGGTCATACTTTCTCTTGTAAATCAAACAAAGTATTCTCTTATGTGCCACGAAAGCTTCAAACGAATCAATAATGTTACTCATACATCATAGCCAAATACCAATCAGCAACGAGGGACAAACCAAGCACTCCTATTATGCCGACTAGAATAATATTACTAGACAATGAGACATGGCTTAGGAAGTACATTGGAGATATATCGAAGAGGAATGACTCCGTACCGGATAGTTGTTAAATTACTCTGTTCCACTGCTATCCGATATAATTTACATTCATCTCTGATTGCTTCCGGTAACGATGTTCATGTTGACACTTCTTTGCCTCGCTTGGTTTTGAATAATATTGTGCCTATTGCATGCCGGGATATAAGAGGCACGTGTAGGTTTCAGTTGAAAACGATAATTTAAGAAGCCAAGAACAATCCTTGAATTCGACATATGAGTATGCTTGAATGCACTGTAGACAAATCACTTTCTTTTGCCATCATCATCTGTGACAGGGATCAACTCAAACCTGTATGCCGAAATGTACTGAGACTGGGTTTGGTGAATTGACCCTGTAGTAAGGGCTTGTGTAGTATGTGCGTGCGCTGAATCACGATAGAACACAATGACACTATATACGCCCACTAAGTTCCCTATAAACAATCCCTAGAATCATACACTTTTTGGCAAGCAGCCTGAAATGCGAAGGCATTGTGCTCTATCCTTGTGTGAACCATTTCGTCTAAATCCAGGAACGCATGATAATCAGGAATTAGTATAGTACTGATATAAAATCATTCAAAAAGATAAGATAAGGACTGATCTCTGTGCCTTTATTCGCCATCATATAACCCCATCATCTACAAGAGCATCATTGAGTTTCTAATCATCATCATCAGCAGCAGCAGCAGGGACGTCTCACTTCTTGCCAAGGAAGCGACGTCGGCGACCAAACACCGCCCGAGTACGACGACGACCGAGGAAACGACGTCGCCTGTTTGAACGTCTTCTTCCGAAGATAAACGGATGGGCATCATTGTCATGATCTAGAAGAAATACAGAGAACCAATTACAGACATTTAGTTATCAGCACACTCGCTAAGGTCTTACAAATTACTTTTGAAAACCTGTCTTCAGCGACCGCTTTCTTTTGCTCTCTGCGTGTGCGCAATTGGTTCATATACAATATTATTACTATTCAAAGGCATTAGAACGTCTTGCAAATAAATGAATGGAAAGCAAAATCGACGAGGATGGGATTCGAACCCACGCGGGCAGAGCCCAATGGATTAGCAGTCCATCGCCTTAACCACTCGGCCACCTCGTCTGACGAATTCTTCAAATAGCATCAAGATAATTACATCATCAGACAACATCGACTAAGTGAAACTCTCGATAGACATGCCGTTTATCGAGATATGACTTGCGTTTTAGGAGTACCTGATTCTCGTTCAACTTCGTATGATCTTTCGTCTTCTAAACAAAAAAGCATAATATTATATTAAAAAACCATTGAGTGTAAATCATTTTAATGAATATGTGTCTGTTACAAGCATTAACAGTACATGAACTTGACAGCAGGCGAGAGAATAAAACTATTTACAAATGTAAAAAAACCAGCACAAACTCAGGCTCAATTGTGCTAACCCTGCATGAAGAAATCTGCCCGGAAATCTCTTTGGATCGATTCTGAACATTCTATATTCCATGTAACGGTATTACTCAACAGAACATCATTGAATAATCTACGTCAGTGATGTCAAGCGACAGTCAGTGATACCTGGTTGATCTTCGTCATCCAGATCAGTTTTATCTCTTGATTTTGCCAACACAACCAAGGAAAGTCCGAGCAGAACAGCGATAAGCAGTTGCAATTTCATGATGCAAAGGATTGACGAATGAGCTCTTGTAAACACGGTGTAGTAGAAGACAGCGAAGATTGGTTGAAATCTCAGAGAATGATAAAGTGCTTTTTATATCAATTTTGAAGCAATGTCTAGACAGGAAGAAGTGAGCCCAGGATATACTCAAAATGAACAAGGCATGTCAGCTGCTAATCAACGAAACTTCATTCCCCGCCTCTACAAATCAATTGAGTTCTCTCGGAGGAGTGAAAAGAGCGATTTGCTCAATCAAATTCTTCAGGAAGAAATCTTGATCCTTTCTTTATAAAGCGTTTGGTTATTAACAAGAATTGACAGTTTGTTGTATAATAATAATCGTTTCTAATTTCCATCTAACATCTTGGAGAGAAACGACATCCACACTTGTCTAAAGTGTCTTGGTTACTTAAATGCATGTCAGTATTGTTGTGACTGCTTTGGAAAATATAGATTGTCTATAGCTTCTCCATCTCTCTTTCATAGTAGGATTGTAGTAGAGACGTTTCCTTTCCAGTGTACTTTTGACCGCATACCACGAAGCCGTGACATTAAAATATATCACTACGTATCCATAAGTAAATGATTTAACAATATCCGAGCTGGATTTATATAAGTGAATATTATGAATACCGTAGTAGCTGTGATAGGCACAAATTACTGAATATATTCTGTTAATGCGGGTGTTCTTTGCCAACATAAGTTTTTGCTCTATTGCTGAAGCATTGCAGCCGACACAAATTTCTCCAAATAATGCAATCTGTATTTTATTAATATAATTTGGTCACGGAACATGTATGCAGGAAGTAATCGATTAAGAATATTTATAATTGATTAATGAATTCAACGCAGTCTTCGGTTCATTATTTAATAGTCTAGAAAAATGAAGCTACGTTTGTTATTTTCGCTCTGAATTCATGATTTGTGTGATCCACGATGAGCGCCTGTTATCGTTGAATAAGAACGTTTCAGAGCCCTTTTCAGAATTACGGTTTTACACGGTTTCTCACATGACTAGCTGGTCCGCGCTCCCAACGCAGCTGCGTCCAGCGTCGTTGCTTCGCATTTGGACGAATGTTAATTAGTCCAATACAAATCACAGTTCTCCACATTAGCCCTTAAAGCAGTATATCCCCTACCTGAATATATTAAAATCAACTTTAAGACATTAGAAATCATATAAATAGATGATCCGACTTGCTGCGCATCTTATATATTGAGCCAGCGTCGAAAACTGTGCATTGTTGTTCCTCAGCTCAGCTAAATGGCTCCCAAGAGACTGAAATCGTTCCTTTCGAGCCAATCGAGTGCAAAGTCTTCCAAAAGCAAGCACAGCAAATCCAAGCTGCCCATTCTACCGCGATAATTTTGCCAAACTTGCAGAAAACATTGCTCGGCCATAACACGACCCTTTCAAAAACGGCTCCGTTAGATTCTGCACCATTTTGCATTGCTCAACTTCGACCTATTTTGAGCTCCAACGCTAGGTTATTGTTAAATTATTTTACTTTCGAATGCATTATATATTGTTTTAATATCTTGGCTTCATGCTATACGATCAGAATACATTGAAAAGGATCCTACAATCCTACTATCAAAAACTAAAATTAAGAAGCTAGACAACATATATTTTCCAAAGCATTCGCAACAATACTGACATGCATTTAAGTAACCAAGACACTTTAGACAAGTTTAGAAGTCGTTTCTCTCCAAGATGTTAGATGGAAATTAGAAACGATTATTATTATACACAACAAACTGTCAATTCTTGTTAATAACTTAACGCTTTATATGTATGTATGTATGTATGTATGTATGTATGTATGTATATACCGGCAATTATTTATAGTAGCTACTAACTATTATTAAG
>OFHS01001310.1:0-29167 GCA_900245855.1 Calvadosia cruxmelitensis
TTAATGGAGCATGCTAAAATTGTAGCCATGGATAAGATGGCTGTCGTTACCAAATTGGCAGCTAGCAAGCAAAGATGATACAATGACGAATAATTATTATAATAATTATAGCATTTTGGCAGCTGATACATGGTCTGTATAAATATGATGAGGATAGGGTTAAATGCAATAAGATGTTCGATACTAATTTGACTGTTGCAAAATATTTATTGAGGAATCGAGTGAAGACTGGACTTCGGTAACGACATCTCTTTGGGCTTTAATAAGGGATCATTTATTTCAACCAAAAACCGAATATTTAAAAGACATTATGTAAAAGATATCTAAAAGGAACTAAATTAAAGAATATGCTACGTGAAATAACTAATTAATTAATACAATGAAACGTATCTACAATTATTTACAAATTACTCAGCTTGGCATGTCCCCCGGACACTTGCACAATTCTCTCTTATTATGGCAAGAGAAATTCTCTGCCGTAGCCATTGGGACTCTTTTTTTAATAAGTGGGACTGTAATTATTTTAGATGATGATTAATAATCCTTGATATTGATATAAAGTGATGCTTCGTGTTTCAATAAGAATGCCAAGAACAATTAATTGAAATACATAACCTCTACCTCTATTTAGATCGATGCTCTGTGTCGTATTGCGGTAGTAGCAAATAACTGTTCAGACCTACCATGGTAGAAACTGGACAGAATTATAATGAAACCTGTCTATAATGCTCAGCTTTGGGGCCCGAGGAATGTGACCTTTATAGACAGGTGGCCTTTCTGTCCAGGTTGACTTCTATTGAAAGTGTCATTTTGGGGTTATGAAGAATGGCCTTTATACACAGGTGGTTGATCTATAGAGGTAGCCGCTAATACAGGTTTGACTGTACAGGTATGACTGTATATTTCAGTGGTTTCAGAAACCGCCGCGTATGCAGAGAGAAACTGTCAAAGATCATTGCAATTGTCAACGATAATACAAGAGGCCAATTGACGTTTTCTCATTCTGATGATCATGTCCTTTTGTATTGTTGGAGTGCGCCTTGCCTTCGCCGTGGAAGACACTTGTCATAAGCTGCGGACTTCCTCGACCGCGCTGCTGTTACACAACACGAAAGAATTTTACATCGGATGCTGGCGTAACGGACAATCTCTACAACGCAATCAAAATAATATTGCCTTGCTGGAAGTACCCCGTCAAACTTTGATTCAATTTTAATAAAATAGATTTATACAGCAGGATTGAATTTTAGTGTTCTACTACATCCCGCGTCGTTGTCTGAACACATGTTCATACGCGCTATTGTTACGTCATTAGATCAATGTATGACGAATATAATTACGCAAATATCAAGAACCACAGAGCGGCTTCATTTGTCATTGCTTCACATCCCAGTTATGTGATTACATCGATCTATAATATGGCTGATCAACAGCTGTTACAGAATATGATATCATATAGCTGTGAAATGTTTAACGCAGGAATATACAATGCGTGACATGAAACTCATCTTTCACTTTTCATACGGTATATAATTATTCTTTCGTTGTGTCTTGAGTTTTCACCGAAGCACAGGTCACTAATTACTAAACATATTACAATAAGCGTTCCTATTTCCCTGCCCAGATTCCGTTGATGGTATATCGAATGCATTTACCCTTGGTGTCCCGAAGAATGCATCGATTTCTAGGGTCTCCAACCAGCAGCAGTCGCTTCCATTTCTTTCGCAGAGACACAGCAGCAACCATTCCAGAAGCTGCATGTTGCGTTGTTCCAGTCTGAGTGACTTCATTTCCTTGGCTTTGACGTAGCGATGTCCCTCCAAGCAACAGCAAAACAACGAGGGAGATCTTTATCCACACCATGTCGCAGTGAAACATAAGGTATTTGGTCCTTGCCTGGATAAAATCTGCAGAAAATAGAAGAAAAAATTGCTCGCAAAACATTTGATCTTCTTGTAGTAAAATATTTTGCGTATCTGCTCCGTGCAAAAAAGCTTTGTAAGCTTATCGGATTTTCAGATTAAATGACGATTGATTGATTGATTGATACATCACCATGATAAAATGTATGATGGATCATAACATGCAAATCTCTAGTCATATATAAAAGGTAACCCAGAGAAATAATCTACAACGATCTTGAAAAATCAAAAATACCATGCTAGAAAGAGCTTGTTTGATCATTCACAAAAATTATGATTTTGAATTGATCGCTACAGTCTGTTGTTTTAATTTGTGGCTCTGAAGGAGAGAAAACCGCAATTCACGCCGCGTGGAAAAGTAAATTCATTCGCTGTATTGCATTAGACTGTTCGATACCCTACTTTCCTAACAGACTTCAATCTTTCGATTTCAAAGGAGAAACCTTTTTCGCCCTATCAGCATATCCTGTTACGTATTTTGGGGTCGTCCAGAGAAAACTAGTTCAATATTCTTTTCAACGTAACCTGGTCAAACTTTCGAAGTTCTAGAATTAGATATACTGTACTAAAGCGGGACTTTGCCCGTCCAGACACAATTTGATGTACAAGTAAAATCGATCTTATCAACATTTAATTAATAAAACGACCTTTTCAAAATGTTTGACAGTTACATAATAGCTGATATTTAAATAGACCTAGGACAACCCAACATCATTCACGTCTGATAGAGTTAGGAAGCATCAAAATAGTTCGATTTTCTATCGTCCATCTGCACAAACTGTCATGCGCTACTCTATAGAGACAGCACTGTAAATGAAACCAGGTTCCAATTCGACCAAGGGTGCGTCGAGGGGCTCAACTGGAGAACATCACTAAGGTCAATAGCCCGTTTCTGTAAGGATCAACAATCTTACATACATAATATCCCCTGGCGCTCTTTTATTATCACAATTTTGGCTGGAAAACTATCGCGAATGATATAATTATGTTGCATCGTTGTAGTATGCCTATTGTACACGTTTACAAAAAACAAAATGTACAGAGCAGCAAAACATATGGCACGTCTGAAGTATACTTACGATTTAAGATGATGATGGTTGGCTTGCTATACGTCGATGCTGCTTCAAAATGTGCAGATACAGAGTACGTCGACAGTCTTTTATACGTACTTGAATGGTATGCAATCGGACCCGGTCCTTTTATCATCATTCGCAAAGCGTGATGACGTCAATCTGAGATGGCGTGGTGTCCATTCCATTCCCATTGTTATTGTCTCAATCTTTTGGGCATGGAATCCCTTTGTTGATAAAGGCTGCTTTGAAGGTCAGTCAATTTTCTTGAAATACCCATAGGCATTCAATATCCATTGCTTGCTGTATTTGTGGTGATGTGGCTTTGGGCGGGAGATCAGTCTGATTGAGGGAGATTTGTCTGTCGGGAATTCAGCTGCTGCACGATAAGCTTGATTGCAAGGAGTCAAGGATACATCATGCCACACGACCTTAATTACTAATCAACTTAATTTCCATCGAAAGTATTACAGAATGAACTGACCCTAGTCTATACTATACCGAACATTGAGAAACAATTCTAAACACTTTTCTTCGTTCTAGACTATACCCGATGGATCTATAACTGATTTTCATTACTCATTGCAGTACGTATGTCTCGAAGGCGTCGCAGCTGTCTTTGAGATTCGTTCAGTGTTCAAATTTTTATCAGAACCGAAAGCGTGATACGCAATCATTCAATAAATATGCCACGATATCTTGATCAAATTTGAGCGCTTTTTGCAGCCCACGTTTTATTCTTCCTTAGTTATAATCAAGCTATACCAAATATGGAAACTTCATTTTGAAGTTTCTCTGTATATTGTCTATTGATACTAAATGTTTACAATCGTCTTTCTGCAGTTTATCTTGATTCTTACAAGTAAACTAGGAAACAGTGGGCCTACAGTAAAAAATAATAATAATTTCGAACTATTCCAAAGGGCACTTAACAGCCAAAGTAGAATATCCCAACTGGTCGCCTTATGTAGTTGATCCAAAACTCGTTGGTATAGAAAATTCCAGAACCATACTTCCAACCATATAGTAATTTGAACAATTACGATTTGATTTGATTGATTCCCAAAACGTGCCCTTCCCATCTACACGCCGTGGAATCCTGGCTTGAGGGCACTAGTGGGAGGAGATTTAGAAGCCACGACATCGTATCGTTTGTCTAGAACGGCGACAAGCGACCGTTAGAATGTTATTCTATTGTGAACATAAATGAAACATTTAAAATCGTAACTGGATTGAACAATGGTACACTTCATATCGTCTATTCGCCAATAAGACGTCAGATTGGCGTGAAATGAGAGCGATTTAGTGAAGCTGTTTGCAATTTCGAGAACAAAGCAGAAATATGACTTTAATTTCACTTGTCAGTCATCTTGCGACCATGCAATTAAAAGCTGTGACTTTGTTAAACATCTGCTGTCTCTTTAAGTCTTGCATCAGTGAGAGCCAAACCAAAGAAGCGGTTAACAAGAAGAATAAGTGGTCGACACCCCAAAGCTATTTCATCGTAGCAACCAAATCAACGCCTACAATCATTTCCCCGTTAGGAGCATGGACCATCGTTATCCATGTCTGCTAGTTTTCTATTACTGCTTCACTCCTTTTGGGGCAACAATAACAATTTGAATAGACTTCCCAGGCTTTTTTCTTCTTTCTCAGGAATGTAACTGCCCCCGAGCGAGAAAAACAGCCATCGAAGTCCAAAGTCACGCGACAGTGGCCTTCTAAATAGGCACAACAGCTCCGAAGCAACATCACCACATTCAATAACATCGACTAGATTCAGTGCTATTTTAAAACAATTTATAGGAATGTACCACTTCAAATGCGAGACAGTTGGTGCAGTTTTTTTTAAGTAACCGAACACGTGGTAAGCTGTAATGTAGGCAGTAACGAATCAATCACGATTGTCAATCAAACCACTATTGTCACCGCCCACGAAGCATTGGTATTTGTCTATTTGCTTCGTCTGGACTTAATCGAACAACAGGAAATGCAGGGGCACGACTTAAAAATCAACCCACTGACGCTAGAAAATGATAATTATGTTCACAATTAAAAGAAAGAGAAATATACAAACTCAATTGAAATAGTTTCAAATTAGAATGATCTCTTGTTCTCCATCATTGAGGGCATACGTATATTTACAAATTAATAAGAACTATCCATTACAAAATTAATCGAGCAATCATCACTCCTGACTAGCAGCCGACTCTTCGGCTTCAAGCGGAACTAATCCTGGACGACAATTTGGTAATTTCAGCGACAAGGTCTTTTTGTATTTGATAAACACATGGTCTAAGCGTTTGAGGAAAGTTTCAATGTCACCTCTCTTGAGGCCTAGAGCAGCCGCAGCTGTGAAGTAAGAATGAGGATAGGCGTTGTGATGAGCTCCCCAGTTGATGAAGTGAATACCACCAATCTCCTTATCCTGTCCATGGCAAACGACCCTGCAGTAAAAAAACAGTACGAATCATGTACAGTGGAATGTGCCTAATTCGAAGACCTGTAATTCGAATATTCATCTATTTCGAACTACGATCTCGGTCCCTTGATCTCGCGCATTTGTCTTCTGGCTATTGTTCATTGGACTGTTTTCCTATTATTCCTAATTCGAACTTCGTATATCTCGAAGGAAATTTTACGGTCCCTTGACACTTCTAATTAAGCGGATTCCACTGTCTTATCTCAACTGTCTTTCCTTTTTTCTCATTTTTTCCTCATTTCTTTTCTTTCCACTTTGTTTAGTGTATGCACTTGATTACTTCTATCTGTATTATGTACACCGTTTCAGTGGTTAGTTTTTATTGATATAAATGTAAATTATGTTTATATGAATGTAAACTATAGGTCTCCCGAACAAACAAGCACAGTGTTTATGGGATGACCTCGATCACGTATTTCTTTTGTATTATCAAACTTGCATCTCTGTACGTTTCTGAACATGATCAAATATATCTACCTATCTATTTGATGAAATATCAAGAATACAGAATTTGCGAATACTGTGTAGCCCCGTTAATATCACTTCGGTTAATATCACAAACCGCTTAACATCATTTCAATCTGGGAACCAAGCTCTGTCTGAATCAACTACTTGTACCCTCTTAATATCACGACCTGTTTATAATCACACTTTTGACTGGAAAACTATAGTGATGTTAACGAGGTTGAACAGTAGAAGGCAGGACCACAAACCTGCATTTATACTAAACGAATATTAAAATTTAATTTCGAAATATAAACATTGCCAATGTCAGTTTAAGCTTGAATCTAGAATTACATTCTGATTTCAAATGTTCTTTAAAGCAAATCTTGAACAGAGACAGTGACGAGGCAGAGAAAACGAAAACAATGAAAAGAACGAAACAACGAAAACGATGTAACACATGCCATCGGACCGTAGCAACTATGAAGACACCGCACAAACAACCACACAACACACTGGCTTTTCCCTCGAATTGATTTTCGTAAAATAAGATTATAGTTGCGTGTTCTGTACAACATTATGAATAAAAATAAAACTGAATTGAATAAGCTCTGTCCCATTGCATTTCAGAATACAGTGAAACCTCGTTAATATCACAACGATTTTCCAGCCAGAAATTGTGATTATAAACGGGTCGTGATATTAAGAGGGTACAAATAGTTGATTCAGACAGAGCCTGGTTCTCAAACTGAAGTGATATTAAGCGGGTTGTGACATTAACCGAGGTGATATTAACGGGGTTACACTGTACAGGCGAGTTTGACTAAGATTTGACCACAGTGACTGCTGCGAAACATGGTGCCAAAAGTGCACTCATCCGAACTCTTTTCTATGAATGACAGTTTCAGTCATTGTTCTTGGCTTTCAAAATTGTTCATTGTACAGCTCAACACCATGTGACTGAAACAACATGTATCCCGACGTGCATTGGGGACAACACCGTTGAGCAATTCATGTGAAAACAGTGTCGTTGAATGACGAAAGTATAGTATTCACAAGAAAACGCTGCAGTATCAAAATCACTCCCGCAAGCACTTCAAGTACGCTTCCATTTGTATATCTATTTCCCACACGTCTGTTTGTTTGTTTTGGTTTCTTGTTCAAGTATTTTTTTATTTTTTGTTTTGTTTTTTGTTTGTTTGTTTGTATGTACATTTGTTCAAAGCCCGGCATCTACTACTCATTAGCAAGTATGAATTTGACTAACTCTGGGAAACAACAAAGTCTTGGTTGTCCAAAGTTTTTCGAAACACGCTGACTGACAAGTGCCAGAAAAGAGCATAATACAAATTAAATTCTAACGTTGCTATCATTAGTCTGTATATTAGATATGAATTTTTCTACCGTCCTGCATTCAGTCTGTCAAGGCAACAACAACAACAACAACAACAACAACAACAACAACAACACAGCAGGCTGCACGTATAGTCTAAGCAATTATACTTTTCTGTGCTTGCTTGTCAATCATTATCATTCATGGTTGACAAACAAATCAAATAAACAACAGCAATATCAGTCAAATGCTAATAATTTATCACTCGTCAGAACGCTGAAGAACTTTACTTCACGGGCACAAGAATGGCAGCTACAGATTGCCTTTGAAAAGCGTAACGTTATTTCTGTTGGAAATAAGAATATTGCTGATTATCCATATGCTCTAAATGGCAATGACATACATTCTGTTTGACACCATTCGAGAAATAGGAATCCACATCTCATTCGATTTCAAATTCTCTATTCATTGCTCAAAGATCATTTCCAAAGGCCAAAGTCGTTCTTATCTAATATTCAATGCTTCTCATCACGCAGTCCAGATCTTCTAATCCGCGCATACACAACATACATTAGACCCATTCTTGAATCATGTACCTTTGTGTGGAATCCCTATCTTTTAAAATATATATTTTCTGTAAAAAAGTGCAACGACGTTTAACCAAGCGGCTCTGCATCATTGCGCGAATCCCGTTCAAATCCTACAAATATCGTCTCCATACGCTCAATATTGATTCACTGGAACTCCGACGAATTAAATGTGACTTGTTTATGCTATATAAAATTTTGAACAATCTTGTGGATGTTCCCAAAGACAAACTTTTCGTTATTGGCAAATCAAAGTATCATTTAAGAGGACATTTCCTTCAACTGCAATCTAGATTTCTGTACAATAACAATTCGTCCATGTATTCCTTTTGTAACCGTGTCATTCCGCTTTGGAACAGTTTGCCTGAAAACTGTGCAGAAGCCAAAATGTAAAATATTTTAGGCTGTACGTAAGTGTAAGATATCTTACCTCCTGTCATTAATGTTTTATAGATGACAAATAATTACATCAAAATCAAACAACCAAATGTAAGTACTACTAATTACCCATGGTTGCCTGTTAATTAAAATCTCAATGATTTTTACATACATATATAAATGAATAATTCAAAAGTAACTGCCGTTACAATCAAGCGAGCGCCCTTCCTCTCACCTAGTTCCGGACACAAATCTTTTGAACAGCATCGATCCAAATTCTGTGTGTGAAACGGCATCACGCGCGGCTAGTTCTTTGAAATCCAATGTCACAGCTGCAAAGAATAAGTACTTATTTGGAATGGTAATAACATGGAATGGTTTAGATTCTGGCAATCTGATTGATGGACAGCACCGTGACGTAATGGTTTCCGTTTATCATATCTGATTGGCTGATAAGCATGATTGGAAATCCAGACAAAACATCTGTAACTGGCGTCATTTCGCAGCTGACGAATTATCGAATGTTCCTTGCGGTCGAATCGAACGTTGCACAACGCTTTCTGTCAATACATAATCAAAAACGAGCAAAATTCTTTCGACAAAAGGTTGAATTCTCTCTATTTGGTTTACCTCAATCAACTGAAGTTTTAGATAAGAAATTTGGAAGAGTTTTAGGGCCCGTCTTCTTCTGACGCTTTTCTCGTGTCTCCTTAAATCCAGCGTGTTTTATGTTTGTGTCCAGGAAATCTAAACACGCCTGGCCTCGTGGCACCCTTTTATTACGATTTTCAAAGAATTTTTTTTTCTAACATGCATATATAAAAGAGGCGTGAATTGTATAATAACGTAAGTAGGACGAGGGGAATCAAACCCGTAACGCCAGATTGAAACGCAGACGCCCTAGCCGCTACACTACGATGCGGTCTTGCTGACCACTCACTCCAGAGTCTAGAGTCCAAACTCATCATTTCAATGAAGCTTGCCAGTGATTTCCGTGCAATTTCAAAGATACAAGCACTATTTAAGTACATGGTTTTAAGCAAGGTTTTCAGCTGAAAGCGACACGTTTGACAAGCAAGAAAACCCTTGCCATTGACAATCACAGACAAAAGTACGGTTGAAAATACTTCAAACAAAGTTAAGTTCTGGTGTCACAACATGTGACAGAAGAGAAAAAATACGTTATACTCCAAAATGCAACACGACTTTGAAAACTGTCCAATATTCCCTCAAGGCCCGTGAGGGTTAATATCACGGTCTAGTTGGAGAACAAACGAAACGCAATACTCGCAACAATAACCAAGTTGGTATAGATAGAAGGTACTGGAAGTTTGGAAAGCGCGAAGATTAAATAGGCTTAACCCAAGATATATTCCTTATAACGTACGCAAGATCCCATTGCAGAACAATTTTCACATATTTCGGACAATCTGTTGTGATCCGAATCGCTTTCAAGCTGGTCTGTCATACCCAATGAGATCGGATTGTGTTTGGTAACTAACAGCCGTTCCCCGTGCTTCGACGCAATCTTCTCCAGCGACGAAGACAAATATTGATAGTTCTCCTGTCGAAATAGAGTCATATAAAAAAAATAATAATAATACACGATTTGGTCTGGAGAGGAACAATAGCAATATTTGGCTTCGTAATTTGTGAGGTGGACAAGTATTTTTGTACTACATTTAAGAACCTATTTCTCGGAATGAGATATTCTTCTCTTAACATGAGAACCATATTTTCTGCAGTGTAGGAAATATGCGCATATCGCAGAAGCGTAGATATTCAACATTTCCTGAGTCTATGTCTAAAATAAGTCTGATAAGAATCAGTTTTGCAAGATTGTGACTTGAATTGTTGTGGTACTCGATAGAAAGAGAATTCGTTTCACCTTTCTCTCGGCAAGCAACGCCTTATAACCACTTGCTCCCAATGATAAGAGTGTGATGAATACATCGATGGTTGGACTGGCAGACGCACGACCTGACAGGATAAAAGCCACATGTAGAATGCATCAATGAGTACCACAAATAGACAGTTACCTCTTCATAACGACTGCTTGTTTGTCATGCTCAGCAGGAGAAAGTACTGTACAACATCGTGGAGTGTTAGCCTCGTCTAACCAATGTCATCATTAACCTCACTCTCAATTCACATGATAATAATGAATGATTATACCATATATTCTAACCTGCATCAAACAACCACCTATGTGACAAGAGACCACTTTCGATAAACTATTTTGAAGCAAACGCAATACATTCCACCCCGTTTTAATTCTATCGTGTTAGCCTCAAATGGATCAATTGAAAGATGCTTCATAGCACATCTGGTCGTTCACCTCTATTAAACGACCACCTGTGTAAAGAGACCACTCTCATGAGATCCAAATGTTGCAGTAAACCACACTCTATTTATCCATAAGGCCATTGCTCATTAAAACGTATTATAGGTTTCCGAAGATGTCTCTCAACTAATAAGACTGTGATCAACTCTTAAGCTCTTGCCTGACTAGACCTTGCGACCTACAATAACACGTTCAACTCAGAACATAACTCTATAAGTCCCGTTATGCCTGGTCTAGAGGAGATGGTTGTGTCAGTGAACGCTTGATTTTACACACTCAGGTATCAGACATCATGCTACAGGCGGATCGTATCATGGTGAAAGGATACGCGGATGTTAGATCTGTATTGTGGTGCTTTCTGCAGGCTGCTTCGGAATTCACTCTTCTTTCATAAAGCGATTTTCGGTTTAACACAAGATTTAAACAGAATTCTGTGATGTATGAAATCCTTAGTCGATGCTTCGGATCTCGAGATCTTGGAGTAAGCCTGAAGGATCATATTAGGAACTCCAACATCTGTCAAGCATGCTGTAATCAACCTACAAACGACTAATCTATCAGAAGAGCTAGACTGCGATGATTCTGTCACATGTCCAGAATGAGCTCATACCGACATCATAAAATGATCTTCTGAAGCTAACGCCATGCCGACTGGAGATACCATCCTCGGACCCCTAAGCTGTCCTGGAGAAGGCACTTTGCTAGATGACTTAAATCGTGGTGGTCTGATGTCTGAACGCGGGAAGGATCTGGTGTCTGTTGCTGAAGAGATGGCTCAGAACAGACTCCAGTGACAGGACTTTGTCCGGGACGTAATCCATATGCCACCTACAACCGCCTCCGGTTAATTGGAATTAAGTTGTGTTATGTTATGTTATGATCTAGATATTGGTAAAAATTTCCTGTATGATTACGATCTGATCGCCTTGGGTCGATGCATATCGAGCTATCAGGGTATAGGGACAACCATATACTGGCAACCAGCGGTTGTGCTGTTTTACGACACAAATTACACGATTGCAGATGAATCTTGGGGTATCCTTTGAGAATCTAACTACTAAAAAGTAATTGACCTCCATGTGAGAAGTGGTGGTCGCACGTTCCACGATGTCTTTCCACTGTTGGCGGTTTCAAGCGGTTGCCAGTGCGTCTGCAATCTTCATTGATAGCGTGGCGAGGTGATCTTCAAATTGCGGGAGAAACGTCTATCGCAGGACACAATCACGACGGTAAGCCTCAGTCGGATGGTAGTTGCGCAATACTGATAAGGGAGTTTGAGAATCTTGAAATCATGCAGCATCAATTATGAGATATTATTATGTCGCTGGTGTCAATATATGAGACCAATTTAATTACTTTCTTTCCATATTCTTCTCTTATCCACACTACCAAGACACGATCATCCACCACAAATAATATCTATATCCAGAAAAATCATCGTCATTCTTTCCAGTCTGCTGGTGCTCGACTGTGGAACGGCCTGCCGTCCTTGATGAAGAAAACTGATGACAGCGTAGCCTTCCAAAAGTTATGTATAGATCATTTAATTTCTGAAATTCTTCTAATTAGTTTATCCACTTTGTGCAACCTGTATAAGCCCATTGAAAAAAAGCTCATAAAGGGCTTATATTGTCACTGAATAAATGATGATGATGGTAATTATTGATACACAGAAGTATACTAATGAACTACAACTGTATTGTAAATGCTACTCAATGATTTTAGACCATCCTGTACATAATTCTTTCTTTTTATTGTACAAATTTTTAATATTTTTAATCTATGTATTACATTTGTTATTAGTTCTGCTCCATGTAAAAAAGTAACTTATGAAATTTAGAAATAAAGTCACACACACAGTTCTTACCAGGGTAGGTCTGACTGACACCTCGAATTATTTCATCATTAAATCCAGCAATGACAGAACCACCGACGGGAACAAGGAAATTCTTATCGGTACTTTGAATGAAAGCATCAAGACGACCACATCGTTGAGCCTACACGAAGAAGATAATGTAAAATCCAATGAAGCACCTGTCTTAAATCAGACCCCTAATGAACGCCTCCTGCCCCTTGTATCCCCATGCGCCATATAAAATCCACAGGGAATCATTTACCGAGCTAATGACACAGCAAATCAAATGAAACGTCCTAATATCTCTTGCCAAAATAAAGTTAAACTACAAAATTTCATTTTCACGAGCAGTAGAAACATTATTGATAAATTAATTCACAAATAAACTGAAATAACGTCAACTCTACAAGAACAATATCAGAACACGCTATTATTGTTGTGCAATCTATGAAAATCAAGGAACATTGATGTAAAATACTCCCAGCTGTAGAATTTGTGTGAAAGGTAACATAACAATGGAAGGACTACAACTACATTAAATAAATGGAATGGGTGGATGGGAATCAAAAGCCTCCTTGCTGTTACTCATAGGACAAGGCATCCTGCGTATAAACTACTTGCAATGTGTATCAATCATTAATTAAAATCTTGGGTATCCCAAACAAACAGGCAACTGTACTCAAGGGACGGCTCGTACTACAGTACAACCTGTCTTAAATGATCACATTTAAGTTGTCCCTTTGAAGTTCAAACAATACAATCAACCTGTCCTAAGTGATCACCCATGTTAAAAGAGCAGTGTTCATTGGGCCCTGTGGTAGTCCTTTAAGACAGGTTTGACAGTAGTACCTGTTGAATAAGGTGCATGCATTTGGATGTCTGCACACCGTATGCATTGTTGACAATATGAGGAACGTCATGCTCTTTGGCCAATAAAGCAACTTCCTCCAATCTGGTCAGAAACGAGAGAAGAACATCATCATGCCATTCCCAAATGTCCATAAAGAAAGACCCCTGGCAATGCTGGCACAGTTAAAATGCAGGACACAAAGTAAGGTAGGAATTGATCGGTTAGCAACGCAAGTATGGCAACTGGAGTTCAACAGCTGGGGACAATAAGCGATATGAGACATTATCTCAAGGGATAATAACCGAGTTCAACTGTACTTTGTAACTATAGTCAAACTTGACTTAAGCGAACTAGCAAATGAAAAGCAAATGAAAAGTTATCTACCGTATCTTGGGCTAAGAAACAAGATGTTGAACACCAAATACAGTCAAACCTGTATTAATGGCCACACCTCTATAGAGCAGTCACCTGTATATAAAGGCCACTCTTCATAACCCCATAATGACACTTTCTATAGAAATCAACCTGCACAGAATGGCCACCTGTCTATAAAGGTCATTTTTCTCGGGTCCCAAAGGTGATCGTTATAGACAGGTTTCACTGTATAGGAAAAACCACATTGATTAATCTAATACTGCCAAAAGCGTACTTGCATCAACAATGTTCAGAATCTTGCCTAGGCTAAAGCACTTGACTTTGAGGACTTTCATGATGTCGAACCACAACAATCCTCAGCAGTGTCAAACAGGCAGCAACACACTCCTACAAACAACTTCCATAATCTCTTCTGGTTAGCTTCACTGCAGTGTTGCAATACCTGTCAGGGACGCGTGGAGCAAAACAGCTTGTAGTCGTCATGATGCATAGGATATTTTCCGCTCCTAGACTATTGATAGACTTCTTGATTCCTTCAACATCTGTCCTCAGCTCATCTTTCTCAAGACGATTTTCAACAACAATTGGAGTCAAACCTACAAAAATTTGAATGATAAACCATGTAGCCAAATGGAATTATGACCAACTCAACATCAAGAACAAACATCCCATGACCGCAACATCTTAAATGCTGTCATTGCCACATGAAATTCTGGAATTGTTCCCTCTCAGCAATTGAAATTGGATTCACGTCCTTTGCAACTAATTTTCTCATTGTGTAGTTCATCGCTTATTGCTTGTTTGCTGCCCACTGGTATAGATTTCGGCTACGCAACAGGTAATATAAGGATTGCTTGTTGTATGTGCAGCACTGCATATCTTTTGTTGTGTATTCCATTTAGATAAACTTTAGAGCAGTGACTTTGCACAACATATTTTGCAAACATGCTGTTTACAATCTAGCCTAACAGTGCATGTATAGTGCCTTTAGTAAGCGCTGTGCTGAGTTTACTTTAGATGCATTGAGGTGTTGCTGGGCTGTTGCTGGTGACAATAATTGATCGTTGTAAAACCCTACCCCTGCTAGTCACTCCACAACGTCATCATCTGGTAACAGACCAAGATTGTACAGGAGGGTAGTATCATATGGTGACATACTGAGTGTTGATTTGGCTTTTTTGGGTTACTTTGTCAGCAGTCTGTGCCATTGATTCATGGTATAGTTTACTTGGCAAGTGCATCAAGCATGCATCAGGCCTGCATAAAGGAGGAGGGACAGTCTCTTTGTGCAGAGGACTGTTTATATGGTCAGTAAAGTAGACAGCGATGTTTGAGATGGCATGATTAGCCAATTTTCAGTATCTCGGCAGCTGATCACAACCAAGCACCAAGGAGATTTTGTTATTGGTAACCCAAAAGAAAGTAATTTTTTTATTGTTACGGTAAGGCTGATTTGTAATGACAGCAATTGTAGCATTGGTGAACAACAACCACTGCTTAGCTTCAGCCGCTCAACAAAAATTTCATTTGGTCTACCTTCAAGTACAAAACAAACGACAAAATCACAATTATGTCTCCCTGTGGCTTTCATTTGGGCTTGTGCCTGATGAAAATACACTGGCGACTGAAATTAATGAGCCACCCTCTGACATCTGGCTCCAGTCAAGCTTTTAGTATGGTGTGTGCGCTATGGTAAATGTTTCGTTACAGTGATAGCGTTGATATCATCTAAGAGCAGTATTCAGCAAGTTTGAAAGAGGTTTTGATATTTTGCCTATTTTAGGGAATATTTTGCGCCATGCAGGCATGAATCCATTGTGGAATTCTTGCTAATTAGCATATTGCACGAGGACCTTTTTTGCAGTTATGAAGTAACCTAACCCTAACCCGACCAAAATGCCCAGAAAACACAAGAGACGCGTTATTGATCAATTCTTCTTTCATCTATGGTGCTTTGATATGAACATTTCTTGCACAATTTTCCTGCAATTATTGTCGTTTTGTTTTGTGCTATTTTTAAAGGAAAGCAACCAAAGTAACCACATATTGTTCCTTAATATAATTGTATGACTAGTGATGGCTACAAGGTCCATCCTTTCAATTGAACAACGAATGAGGGTTGTTGTGCTCCATAAAGAGGGGAATTCTATGAATAATATTGCCCAAAAATTAAATATTGGACATAGAACAGTGCAGGGAATTGTTAAAAAGCAGGCTGAGACTGGTACTGTAGCAGATCAAGCTAGTAGAGGTCAAAGGAGAAAGATAACTGAGAGGGCAGACAGAGCAATCATGTCCATGATTTTGAAGGATAGAAGAAAATTATAGAGGGAAATTGCTGCAGAGCTAACTTCCTCCTTTGATGTTGTCATCAGCCCAAGAAATGTGAGAAGTTGGCAGCTGGAGAATGGGATGAAATCCTGTTGAGCCCCCCCCCAAAAAAAAAGAAGAAAAAAAAGAAGTAAAAACATTTTACTGCCAAAGCAAGACAATATAGGTAACTGGAACAAGATGTTGTTCTCTGACGAGAGCCGATACTACCTTGTGAGCGACCGCCATGTCATTGTGAGGAGAAGACCTGGTGAGAAGTACCTCCCTGAGTGTCTAAACAACAAAATGAAGCATGGGGCAGTGACGTTATGACCAGGGGATGCTGGTCAAGGGCCGCAGTCGGTAGACTCCACAAATGTGAGGGCATCATCAATGCACAGCAGTATGTCAAAATAATGAGATTTTGTGTGCTGTCCTCAATGGATTATCCTTTTCCAGCTGGTAGTGGTATTCTTCAACAAGATAATGCCCCT
Organism: Calvadosia cruxmelitensis; assembly: GCA_900245855.1. Taxonomy (NCBI): domain Eukaryota; kingdom Metazoa; phylum Cnidaria; class Staurozoa; order Stauromedusae; family Kishinouyeidae; genus Calvadosia; species Calvadosia cruxmelitensis. The sequence goes on from OFHS01001310.1 coordinate 16,445, forward strand.
TGCCACACTGCAATTGCTGGGAGGAAGTGGTGCAACAAAAACTCCCTCACTATTCTCCCATGGCCTGGCAACAGCCCGGACATGAACCCAATTGAACACCTCTGGGATTTCATCTCCAGAAATCTCGAGAGAATTCTTTTCAAAAACAAAGAGGAATTCATTGCAAAGGTGAAGGAAGAGTGGCTGAGCATCCCTGTAGAAAATTTGGTAAAGCTAGTGGACAGTATGCCCAGACGAGTTGCCACCCTTATTAAGGCGAAAGGGGGGAAACTATTAAATGGAAAATAAATAGTTGCTGATGTTAGTCGGTTGGGTTATTTTGCTGTCACATCAGTAATGCCTGTATAGCTGGCATGGTATCTACAAGTCCTTTACAATGACAGGATGACTCATTAAGTTAGCCACAAGTGTAATTGTAGGCCTGAAACTGTGACAATCTTATGGTCCCAAAGTCAAATCCTAAAATGTTGGATCACGTTAAAACAGATAATTGTGCTGCTAAAATCAAAGCACAATGTTCTAAGTTGTTTCTTTGGAAGGCCATGACTTTTGTCATACTGACAGGAAATCGACTGGCTTGCAAAAATTACTGGACTACCAGCTTACTTGTACAGTCAAAAGTCAATAGAAAGAGGACTGGTCTGGAAGCCCATTGTTCTTGCACCATTGTCTCCTTTCTTCTCGCGGCCGAACTCAGAAATGCGTGAAATGCATATCACGTGACCAAACGAGGTGCATGGTCAGTTAGTTCAGTTGTAGCATTAAGATGGCGGTTAACTCGTGCTTCGATGATGAGTTTCTCTGCGGAGAAATGCTTGATTTGGTGATGGAAGCGCTCGAAGATAACAGAGATAAAGGATTTTGATGCCGAGATAAATTCTACGATAGAGCAGGTGTGTGTTGTATTGCTTTTAATGACAAATGTGTTTTTGTAAAATGGTTTCAGAGCGCTTCGAAGCGTCCGATCGTGCCGTTGTTGTCTGACCAACTGAACTTGCTCATCTTCATCTTAGTTGTACGGTTGAACTCGTCCATTTTGTTAATGAAAGTTGTGATTCTCTATTATTTTAGATAACAACAGTGGGATTATATGCGTGTGAACAATGTCCCAAGAAATATAAAACCAAGCAAGGACTGGCACGGCATATCCGGACGAAACACGGTGGCGATGCGAATTTTTTTTCCGTAACCCATCGAGAGCATCCAAAGCCATCGAGAGTATTCGGAACCATCGAGAGCATCCGGTCTCCTTTTCAAACAAAGTTCAGTCTCACTTTCAACTGAATGAATCACGAAGCCCGCCAACTTCGCTTCAAATCAAAGCCGAAGAGAGTTTATCTGCAACAACGATCGATTTGATCCCCTCTGACTTTATCTCATCGAATACTGCAACCTCGTCTACGTTGGGCATCGAACTTCAAATGGAGATGGAGGACTCATCAAATGATTCCTTTGATGAAACTTTGATTGGATTATTGGTAGATATGGTAAGCACGAAGTTGCCGCTCGCAAAGTCTGCAGCATCGTAGTTGTGACTCTGGTTGGCTGGTTGAAACAAACATAAGCATTTCGTTATGTTTACCTTAGGATAACACTACCGTTTCACCTGGACATCAAGTTTGCAGTGTCTTCTCAAGGGAAACGAACTCCGTTAATCAAGAAATCTCGGGTAGGTGGTAGGCTAACTGACAAGACTGTTCAAGTTGAATTTCCTTGTATTGGACTATTGGGTCAGTACAATTTCCTTATTAAACTCGATTTCCTTTAATTAAATTGTGCTCTCGTGTCAGGGGAAAACGAATCGACGGATCGGCAAGGAAAAGGTAGCAGATACAAGACTGGCTACAACTTATTTATGCAAAATGAGAAAGTGAGACTGAACTTTGTCTGAAAAGGAGACCGGATGCTCTCGATGGCTCCGAATACTCTCGATGGCTTTGGATGCTCTCGATGGGTTACGGAAAAAAAATTCGCGGTGGCGATGCTGATGCATTTTCTGGGGCCAGAAAAAAGCTAGATTCGTCCATGGTATACGTAATGATCGACGATGCGAAGGAAATTGCGGCGAATGAGCAGTGCTACCCAATGTCCATCCGAGAGGAAGTAAGACATTTCATCTTCACGGACGACGGAAATGCTCTTGCTAGAGAAGTAATACAGCTGTTTGCTACATTGTCTGAAGATTCTGATGCCGAGAAATTTTACTCTGCCTATTTCAGAAGTATCATTATAAAAGTATCTAATTATTTTCCTTCACTTGAAAATGCAGCAAGTTCACTGATTGCCACCACCCTTGCAGATGTTATACTATGCCATTTCAAGAAGCTAGAGAGAAAGGATGACTCAACTAATTGTAAGATCAAGGAAATAACTGACAGGGAAATCGATGGCCTGCAATATCTCTCTGGCTATGTTATATGAACAGTGACTAAAAAACTAATGCGATCTACAAGTGTTGCAAGGCACGAAAGTCTGGCAATGCTGGACATGCTCAAGGCAGCTAAGAGTGATGACCACAATAACTTACGCCTTATATGCTGCCAGCCCAGAGGAGGTCTATACGGTGTTACTGACAACTGTGTTGCACTGTTCAAGCTTGTTGAAGAGGAATTCCGATGTTCAACAAGGAATGGACATACAGACACGTTGGATATTGATGAGATAAGTCATCTATTGACGAAAATGTATTTGTGACCAGTGAATTTAATGCGATTGAAGACGACTCAACAACGACAAACATGGATCACCAGATCAGTACCAATTTGTTGTACATGTTATGTAAGTTGTATCTACAAGTGAGAGCATTTTCTTATGCAAACAGCATGACACTGGCAAAGCCCCAGAAAGCTAAAGGCTTGCGCAAGGCAATAAAAAATGCCTCATTTATGTCTAGTAGCCATAACCATAATGACAGCAACCTATAAGCTTGCCAAACGCGAGCAATGATACTTGTAAAGTGTATGATGTTAAAATCACATATCATCCTTATCTACTCTTTATTGTCGTTTATTGAGCGGTGTAGGATCAACAGTTGCCCATGACACCTTTCTCTTCTGCCTGTAGCCTCCTTCGGTGTTGCCTGTTACTGGTGCAACAGACCGTTGCATTTGAATGGTGTTCTCGTTGTAGCCAAGCTGTCACAAACTGGGGTTGTCGCTTCGTCGGCCATGTTCTTCCAAACAGTCCTGGTTAAAACGGTGCGTTAACACAAATTTTAGCCCATTCTGTAGGAGAAACCGAGTTGCTTCAATAACAGAACGGACAGTGATCTGCATTCTCTCATACGTGTGGTGTGACAGAAACATTCTCCCTTGGGCTGCGTAGTCATAGGTACCTGGACGGGACTGGATGCTGTCTTTCCAATCATACAGATACTTTAGGAAAACGTGTTCCAGCTAATCAAACCGCTCATCATCAGCAGCAGTGTACGGCTCCAAGTACAGTTTTCGTTTTATTTTTGCCTCCTTTCGGCTTCGAACATTGAGGGCATCAAAGAACAAATCCATGTTTTTGCAAAATGTAGCAGTGGCATGAGTCTCAGCCGGATAATATTCAGACAGTATATTTCCGGTGGTTGCACTGAGCGTTTGTGCAGCAATCCGAACATTCATAATTGAATATGCAGTGAGTTGTGAATGCTCGGTGCATAATTTTGGGCACAACTTCAAATCGTGTCCCATGTCATCATGGACAAGTTGGAAAAAATGTTTCCACAGAAGGTAATTACCATTGTTCCACATGAGGCGGGAGGCATTACGGGTTCCAGAGTGGTATAGGCAGTTCCTTGCCGTTTTCATAAGATGTGGAGCATCTGGGGAAAAAATGAAGCGATCTCTCGCATACACATTCACAGTTTGGTATGTTACTTCTTTGCTAGAACAACCATCAACCATCAATTTTAGTGCATACGGTAGAATTTTCTGTTGGCAGATGCCCCGTCTGACACTACAGCAACAACTTGTAGGAGGCATCTTAACTCTAAAATTGCAACTGCTTTCCAGAAAGTTGCCATCAATTTACTTGAGATGAGTCCCTTTGTAGCAAAGTAAGCAAAACTAAATTTCAAATCAGTTGCAATGCCACGGACATAGAGCACTAACACTTGTGATGCTAGCTCGTCAGCCTTTTCAATAGTGGCATAATTTGTTGTTGGGTCACCCAAATCAACAAAACCAATTAGTCGGCCGCTGTGTTTATCGAATACCAGCTTTGATTGAAATTTCATTTCATCGAAGGCAATCGTGATGAAACGTTGTGAAGCAGTGAGTAATTTTGCTGTCTCACACAGCTCCTCTGCAACATCCTCTACAATTGTCATCCATGAAATGGGCACCAAAGAGCACCTAGACTACCTCCAAGTTAGCGGAAAGAAGAAAGGGTATGGTTATGTAGATGTAGGTGGTATCATTCTAATAAAGTAGTGTCAAGTCAAAAATGCTTTAGTGTTTATGGCAGTTGGCCTGCGTGGAAGGTGGAAGTTGCCACTTGGCTACTTCATGACATGAAGCCTTGATTCAGATGCTCAAGCCGAGCTTCTGAACTCATGCTTCAGTGGACAGGATCAAATGCCAGATGATTTCTATTACACGTCATTTGTTTCGTAAACCAAAGCACCTTTTGTAAACCAAAAATAGGAGCAAATTTTCTCTCCAAAATGTTAACTGCTAGATTGCTGGTCCTGTTTTACTGTTGTTCACATGCTGAAGCTCTTTTCTAATATACTACAAGCATATTTTCCTCTAGTGTTGGAAAACAATGTAGTGAGCTTGGATTTCATAACTCTTTTCCATACTCATCACAGCGCTGAAGGCATGCGATATGCAAATAACCTATCTGCTACACATGTTTTCTTTTCAGGTGATGAACATTTTGCTTTCGTACATGGTATAAATTATCCGAGTTCAGTTCTACTGGGGAAGCTAAGCAGCTCATTCTATCTGTCAAAACAACACTTGATATGCTCAATTCTAGATCAGGGTTTCTTTTGACTCCCAACACTATGAATCCAAAACCATGTGAAAACCATGTGAAAACCATGTGAAATGGGAAGCACCATGCGAAAAACCATGTGAAATTTCAAACACCATGTGAAAAACCATGCGAAAAACCATGTGAAAAACGTGTGAATTAGAAAACAGTGTGAAAAACCATGTAAAAAGGGCACTTTTCACATGGTTTTTCACATGATTTTCACATGGATTTCATAAAATCCCCCTGCCATAGACAGGAATATTTTACCGGAACTTTCACACCAGAGAAGGCAAAGAAATTGAAATGGGGGTACCCAATCAGACACGACCAGTCTGGGAGATCTCTCAACGACAAAGGCAGGGACGATCACTACTACGTGGATGGAGTGTTGATAGAGAAGGACCCTTACGAGACTCAATCAGAGTTGTGGTCATTGATGGCTGAACTTGTCAAGGAACACCCAACAAATTGGAAGTCGATATGGACAAAAGCTATGAAAGGGCTAGCAAACGCCGTGGCAATGGAGACAAGAAAGAGAGAAGTGTTGACGTTTGGTGCAAAAAGAAAGATAGGTGGAATGGAAGTTAGGACGGGAAAGACAGCACCACATCTTTATGATTTAGCCACTCTCCACCCAGTTGTATCTAGGTCAATTCCACATGCGGCGAAGGGTCCGGCGGCAGTGTTATCAGACATTATTCGAGTACAAAAGCAGCAAATGGACAGGTCACAGAAGAGAGATATTGTAAGCCGGCTTTGGGGAAACATTGGAGAGCAGATTGGTTTGACCGAACATTTGTGTTGGTTTGCGTCGAGTCTGCGTATGTTCTCGGAGGACAACGGCACAGCGTAAGCGTCCATCGATATAAAAATAACCTGTGTTTTTATATTGCCATTAAAAGTCAGTTTGAAGAAACAATACATTCTCTGTCGTCACTTAGCAGAAGAACTGCTATTCGTCATGTCAATGGCAGAATTGTTGGAGGCGATATTCCTATTGTTGAAACAAAACAATCCTTTTGCTGCGTTGGTCTGATCATCAGCATGAAAAGGTTGTTACTGTTAACGAGTTTTTATTCCGACAACAGAATTGTTATGTTCTTGACATCAGATTCTCTCAAGACAATCTTGAAAAACGTTTTTGTGGCATTTGCCTATCTATTACAACAGGTTGTAATCCAACTGCACTGCAATCCAGGTCAAGTTACTAAACAATGTTGCCCCACGCTGGTGTAACTCCTTTATCATCTGGAAATTGCTTGACGGATCCCAAGGTCATTCTCGAAATTGATGTTGACATACGAACTGAAACTCCTATTGTGTATGAGGAGAACAGTTATGGAGAGAGCAACTTCATCCAAAGAGCAACTTCATTCAAAGAGCAGTTTCAAAATTTTGAATACCATTCAAAGTTAAAAGAGAACAGAAGCAAGAAATATACCATTTCAGAAGCAATTTCAGTTACATCCAACAATGTTGTGTTGTAATCTGCATCTGGCATTAGCTGCCAGGCAGATATGACTGCAGCAGATACATGTTTCCTAGAGGAACAACATGTCAATTGCGAGAAAGCAATACAGCTACTACGCGAAAAAATAACTGCTGAAGCTCAGGCTTAATTTGAAAAATCAAGACTAGGCCTACAGATTTGGTATCTAACAATCAACGGTGTCAAGAACATTCAATACTGTCCTTGATCTAATTATTGTTCTACAACTTGGTGCCTCTGCTGTTATTCTGGCCAGAAAGAGATTAACTACAAGAAAGTATGCATTCTGTTTCTGTAATTGTTATCCACATTGTGTTGAAATCATTGATTGTTTTGAAGTATTTATTGACAGTTGCACACATCTTGAAGCAAGGGAAAAGACTTGCTCGTCCTATAAATCCCATAACACAATGAAGTATTAGATTGGGATTGCCCTGAAAGGAGTAATAACATTTATATCAAAAGGATGGGGTGGTCGCTCAAGTGATAAGCACATAACAGAAACGTGTGGCCTGCTACAGAATTATATTAATTGACATGTTGCACATGTATCTTCATGTCACACAACAGCTCTTTGGAAAAAATCTTGATCAGCTGTATAACGGTTGATGTTTGAAATTATAAGAGCTTTGTCAGACAGAGAACACAACTGGGTTTCAACATGAAAGGCAACGACACACAGGGAACAAAGCTTTCAAAATTGACTGGTAGATTCGTGATTATGTTGATGGAGTCTGTGTTCTGTAAAAGGAAACTGCAATTTTCCATGACAAGTTAGGCCCTGCCAAATCGAGTAATTCTTTGACATGTTTACCGACTCACTCTTTAGGACAGCATTTTGTGTAAAAGAGCTACCAAACTATTGCCACCTGCTCCCACATTTGCCATTCTTTTATAGACAGTTTTGTGATATTAACATTGAAAAGGATCGGAGCGTCCTAAACTCAAACTAAGGCCATAACGCTGGTAGTCGGACGCTACACAAAACTTTTGGGATAACTATGCGATATTGACTCAAGCCGGGCAGAGAAACAAAGAACTTATTACATGGAGACAAATCGAATCATACAAGTTTACTAACAAGAAGAATATAATAGGAAATAACTTACATCACAAGGTGGGGACACATATCACACATTCAAAGCCACGACCAGAGTACTAAAACTTTTCCACAAGCAACGAGAACACACCACTCAGACACATCACCATCGTACGATAAGAAGCAGCCAATGAGAAGAACTCACATGACAAGACTGACAAATGTAACCTAATAAGAACACAACCACACCCACAGACACTAACTAACGAGGTCAAATAACAAGACAAGACGTGACATTCAACACGAAACCATTCGCAAAATACCACGTGACAACAAAGTTACGCAACAACTAACGACAAGCAACATGTGACGACATGACGTGTACATGACGACACAAACAAACGAGTTTACGACAAATCACATTAACAAACATGTTTCAGCAACAGCCTGTGCAATTGTTGAATCACCGGGTCAAAAGGCAATCAACAATGCTAAAACACTTCAACAAGCATGCTTTTGTGCTGTCCGATGCTTAAATCGACCCTTGTTTTATTCTAGCAAGTGAAAAGGCATTATTACGACTGTACATAGCATGTCTGCTCAAAGCATTTCAAGTGGCAGTGTCGCTGCTGATCAAGGTGTTTTGTTTATGGTCCGAAGCACAATGCTGCCTTGGAAGCAGATTTTTGGATATATGTTGTTGAAACATTATACCCAAAAACAACTTAAGGATATCCTATTTGAAGCAAACAAAACTTTAACTGAGATAGGATTCGATGTACCGTAAGTCATATTGCTCAAGTCACATTGATGCTGCCGCAGACTTACAGCATACATATTTTGACTTGCCCTTGAAGAAACTTATTTTTATAATTGCATTCCAGGTGTGTGCATTTGTCTCCGATCAAGAGTCTGTGCAGTGGGTATATCTGAAAAGAAAAGTCAATCCTTGCCATCTATATTTGACACATCCAGAATATTCAGATCAGAAGATCTTTGTTCTGGCTGATGCTCCCATCTATTAAAAACTTCAAACAATGCTGCTGCTGAAGTTTTTAAAGTTTTTTTGAAGCTTATAATCCTTAGCTATGTCGGCGGAGAAGTTCATACTGGACATTTTAAACGCACACTGTCCAATAAAAACGAGAGTGGTCAAGCCAGATCAGCCACCATGGCTTTCTCAATACCTGGTTAGAAACATTCGAAAGAGAAACAGGTCCTTCAGTGTATTCTTGAAAAACAAAAGTGACCTGAACAAGCAAAGGTACATCCATGCAAAAAAGTTGCCACCCCTGTAAGAAGACAATCTATTAGAGTTTTCGTACGGGGATCCACTGATGGAGCAAACGCAAACGATTTCTGGAAACGGATCAGACCTTTGCTGCCCAACAAGAAAGCTGGAAGCAACACAGAAATCTCTCTGAAAGATGCCGAAAATAAAATTGTGTCAGACCCTACCACCGTTGCGAACATTCTAAATGAGACATTTATCTCCAACATGACGCTACCTGACACAATTCTTCATAACTACAACGAACACCAACCGGTCTCCTTCACCTCGCTGGATACAGTTCCCTCATACGCAAAGACAACGATGGTCAGTACATTGGTAAGCAGGGTGTGTTGATATACTGCAAAACAGGGCTATCCTACCAACTAAACGAGGAATGTACCCATTTTAATCTAATGCATACTACAGTAGAATAAGAATCCCCTGAAGTAGCAATACGTTATTAGTTACCATCTAACTGAATTTGGAAACTTTCTTGGTCATCTAGATATTAAAAATACTAAGTCAATAATTGTTGGCGATTTTAACATAAATGTACTCGATAACACATCTTCTCTAACCAAGAAGTTTATTAAAGGATTTTAATTTTGTTCAGCATATTTCTTCACCAACAAGAATAACATCAACCAGTTTCACCTGCATTGATCTCGCAATTTCAAACTTTCACTCTGGCATCACTAGCGGAGTTGCATTGGCAAAAGTTGCTGACCACCAGATGAATTTTATTGTGGTTAATAATGTAAAAACTAACCGCAAAAATCATAAATTTGTCCTTTCTCGTAACTTCAAGGCTTTTGACCCTAATAAAATCAACATTGTTATAAATTCTATTTCGTGGGACTTCCTCCAACTTTATTCTAATGTAAATGACTCATACTATGCTTTTCAGGCTGTATTTTTGACTATTATAAATGAACTCATGCCACTGAAACGCATAAGAGTTAAGCAGCGAAAATGTAGATCATTTTTAGATGAAACAGCAAAAGAACTAAAATGTAAACGTGATAATTATTATAAAGAATCTATCAAATCTAGAGAATTTTTATTATTATACAAACGAAATAGAAATCTTTTAACTTCCTATCTTAGAAAGATGAAGACTAATTACTACTATAAGAATATAATGGAAAATAAGGGAAACATGCGAGGCATGTGGAAAGTTTTAAAAGAATTGTTACCAAGTAAAATGTATATAATAACATAGATTCTTTAAATATAGATGATCATATTATAGAGAATAAATCAGAGATATCAAATCACTTTAATCATTTTTTGTTATTATTGGAAATTTATTGTCTTCTTGTATAGAAAATGTAAATATAAATCCTAATAGCATCGGACAAAACAATATAAAAGTTCCAAAGAACAAGTTTAATTTAACTGCAGTAAATGAGAATGATGTTATTGTCTCCCTTTAAAACGATCATGTGGCATAGATCACATTGAAACAAGATTATTAAAAATGTGTTCTAAAAGTATCTCCAAACCGTTAGTTACAATTTTAAACTTATCTTTAGTTTCTGGTTGTTTCCTTGAAGCATTTAAAATTGCTCAAGTTTCTCCACTTTTTAAAAAGGGCGATACTGAAGATTCTGGAAATTATAGATCAATTTCTGTTTTGCCCACTATATCTAAAATTCTCGAAAAATAGTACATTTTCAGTTCTATGGATATCTTACTTCAAATAATCTACTTACTAATTTCCAATCTGGTTTTCGGCGACGTTATTCTACAGCAACAAGTGTTTTATCTTTCACTGAGTTTTGTTTTGATCAAATACATAACAAAAACTTGTGGGTGCAGTTAGTATCGACTTAAAAAAAAGCATCCGACACTGTTAATCATGAAATTCTTCTAAGTAAATTAAACTGCTATGGTATATCTGAAAACTCTTTACTTTGGTTTAAATCTTACGTCAGCGATCGTTTTCAGGTAGTTAAATGTAACAATGTTTCATCCTCCACAGAAAAAATTTTAACAGGTGTCCCTCAAGGGTCTATTTTAGGCCCACTTCTCTTTTTAATTTACATCAATGACATTTGCCATTGTATTAACTTCTGTCAAATTGGACTTTAAGCTCATGACACTATTTTATATGTTGGTGACAGCAACAAGTCTACAATTGAGAGTAAAATTATTAGTGATGTAGAAAATGTTTCTTTATGGTTATCCGCCAACCAGCTTAGTTTTAACACTAACAAAATTAAATGTATGATTATAGGCAATAGACAAAGATTAGACAACTTATCAGATAAAGATTTAAATATTAATATAAATAATAACCAAATTAAGAATGTTAGATTATTAGAATATCTAGGAATTAAAATAGATAATTATTTAAAATTCGATGACCACATAGATTATATTATAGGTAAAATAAATAGAGGGCTAGGTGTTTTACGGTATTGTAAAAGGTACATTCCCCTTAGTGGTAGGATTGCCATATACAACACACTCGTGCTACCATACTTTGATTACTGTGCTGTCGTCTGGGGGAGCTGTAAGAAAGAACACATGATCCATATCTAGCAGGTGCAGAACAGAGGGCTCAGAATGATCCTTGGCTGTGACTACAGAACACCTGTCACCCAAATGCTGAACACCCTTGGGTGGTTGAATGTCACATCCAGGATCCATTATCATCAGCTCTCCTCGATGCAAACAGTTCAACATCGTGATGCACCTCCTCTGATAATTTACATGTTCCAACCTTTTTTCTCTTCCAAAACTCAATCTTTCTCTAGCAACAATTTCTATCTCAAGTCAAAGAAATTGCAGTGCCATTCTCCATGTTATTTGAATTATCCTTAAAGACCTCCAACCTACCAAACGTCTGGAAAACAGCTGTTGTAAATCCAGTTTTCAAGAAAGGCAGTGCATCCTCCACCAACAATTATAGACCGATTTCATTAACATGCATTGTGTGCAAAGTTATGGAAAAGGTATTTGTAGGTGATCTGTTGTCCTACCTTTCAAGTCATAATCTTATTTCTGAGGATCAATTTGGCTTTCGCTCTAGAAGATCAACATGTACCCAACTCCTTGTCACCTTAAACCAATGGCATCAAGCTGTTATCGTTTTCGCATTGACTCTGTGTACATTGATTTCAGTAAAGCATTTGATACTGTCTCGCATCCTAAGCTAATCCACAAACTTTCTGGTTATGGCGTTGGACACGAAGCCCTTCAATGGATCTTCTCATTCTTAGCTGGACGAACTCAGCGTGTACGAATTGGAACCGCCTATTCTGAGTCACTCCCTGTTACAAGCGGAGTACCACAAGGATCAGTGTTGGGGCCTATACTATTTTTGCTTTTTATAAATGACATTTCGATCTGCCTTGACCAGACATGTGACATCAAGTTCTTTGCTGACGATGCAACATTTTCTTTTCCATGCTACACCGACCATGATACAAATGCACTTCATTCGACTCTATCGACATTTTGTGAGTGGTCAAAAAATTGGCAGCTAAGGATTGCAAACGAAAAGTGTAATGCCATTTCGTTTGGAAACCTGAACATCAAAGAATGTCAATATTCATGAGCACAGCATCGTCACTTCAATCCGCGACCTAGGGACAATCCTTATGTCTGACTTAAAAAATTTTAGGCATTGTGCTGCAATCGCTGCAAAAGCAAGCTCACGTTCCTATCTGATCTTCAAATGTTTTACTTCTGGCAACTATAAACTTCTTCTAAATGCATACACTACCTATGTACGGCCAGTTTTTGAGTCAAATTCACCTGTTTGGAATCCCTACCTTTTAAATGGGGTTACACTTGCTTAAGCGAAGTTAAACTCGCACGGAAGAGAGACTGACAGCCTCTATCATAGGGGTTGCATGGTAACCATAGAGCTGATACCCGATCCAACACTACACAAGAACCAATGACAAAATAGAACCAAGATGAGCTAGTGACCCTTGGACG
>OFHS01001311.1:0-20640 GCA_900245855.1 Calvadosia cruxmelitensis
ACCTTACCGGGCTGGCCCGACAATAATATAAACGCACCGCAAAGAAACAATGCGAAACAATAGCAGGCAACGATCTCACTCAAAGGTGTCAGCCCGTCTAGCCGGGCTGGCCCGCCTCATGTAATCAGGCCCTAAGGCTCTCTCAGAGAAGCAGAAACCAGTTGGTTGTGTTCCAACTGCCAAGAACACCTCTTGAATGAGGAGCTCAACAGGCGTGTCGGCAACCATTAGTTATTATCTTCTTCATCTGTGCTGGAACTGCAGCAAAACTGGCTTGGCCACTTTGCACACCACACCGCCAGTTCTGAACGCCTGCTGACACTAATGCCCACTGGCAGCAGACGCGGCCCCGGCCGGCTGCGAACCTGTTGGATTGATGGCCGAGCTGACAGTGGACTGATCTACCTGCCACTACACTTATATTACAGATGGCCAACCGCGAATCCCTCAACGACACCCAGTGACGCTCAGGACGGGCGTACAAGATGGTTGCCAATGGACTGGCAACAATGCCGGCTCATGACGAGATTCATCATTGCATGTAAACGGCAATCACTGTACTTCAATATAAGAAAGAGAACCTGCACCAGTGTCGACCTTGTAATCTTAAGATAGTTAAATATTTGTCTCTAGGAACACTTAAGAGAGTTTATGAAGAAGACTGGCGAAGGAAATACTGCATAGCAGGGATACAGGGTTTGTCGGGAATACCTTGCAAGGAACTCTATCTGGAATGAAAGTGCATAAATTCTGCATTCTTAAAGTAAATTTGTCTTAACCTAAAATTTATATATTTCTAAGCATTTCATTGCAGGTATTTTATTAAATGTGTTCTTCTGTGTCATGTGTTTCTATTAACTTCTCATCGTAGATTGTTCTACAGTACATCCCATACACTTTGGCCTCTGTTACCTCGCATGATGCTCGCTGGTTTGCACAAGAATGTCCTTTATCTGCTGATAAAGTTCTTTTGGATGCGCCCTGTTCTGCCGAACGCCATCTGATCGAGACTGATTTCAGATATTCTGGCTGGTCTGGGAAAAAGTCACGACATTTTGCTTCTATTCAGTTGAAACTGCTGGTTGCTGCTTTGAAGACAGTTAAGGTTGGCGGATTTGTTGTGTACTCGACGTGTTCTTTATCACCTTATGAAAATGATGGTGTTGTGCAAGAGGCATTGAAGGTATCTGATAGACAGCATGGCATTATTGCTAACGTGGAAGACAGTGAAACAACTATTCTTTCATTTGGCGATGATGTATTTCATGACTTGAGTCATCTTGTTAGCTGTGGTAACTTGGTTGTGCCGACAGTTGATATGAACTGGGGGCCAATGTACTTTTGTAAACTTAAGAGGATAATGTAAGTACCACTAAACTTACGTATGATTGTTTGCTGTTACTTGCTGCATGCGTTGTGACAAATGGGTAAGATGACATCATGTGAAAAGGCATGATCATTTACAGCCAATCGATTAATCAATCAAACCTTTATTTAAAGAGGGTAAAACATGTTAAGTCTAAATACAATAGATGTTTATTATGGCCTTCAACTGGTTATACCCAGTGCTGGAAGTAGCGAACTACAAGTAGTTGACTATTTGTAGCAAACTATCTTTCTTTCTAGCAAAGTATTTTTTGGCTACATTTTTCGAAAACTAGTTGCAGCTGTAGCGAAGTACTTATAAACTAAAGAATTGTAGTTTTTAAAAAGCTGCTTTCTGATTTATCTATCCACGGCCTTGAAGTGATATTGGCCCATCGATTGATACAGAGATGAGCGCAGAATGTTTGTCTAGTAGTTTAGCTCTTCTGCAGTGCAAGAACAAACTGTCCTGATTTGGAGGACTCTTGGATGTCACTGTGCAGTCCAAACCTGAAGCATTTGGACGTTGTTCATCTCTTCACATTCATATGTACAGTAGGGTGGTTAAAAAAAAGTCGACTTTCGAAATGTTACCGGGATCAAGGCGAAAAAGTTGTGAAACAGGGTAAAAACGTTGCATGCAAAAGGAAATTCAATTCAAAGCACGTTTAGAACTCTTAATTCATGTGAAAATCATGTGAATTAGAAAACAGAGTGAAAAACCATGTGAAAAGGGCACTTTTCACACGGTTTTTCACATGATTTTCACATGGTTTTCACATGGTTTTGGATTCATAGTGCTACGATTCATGGTCACAATATATAGATGTAATAAAGTCAACGCATCTCTATGTGACCTACCAGCACTTGCATTAAATGCAGGTTCACCTTCAGTTGTCTGATGTTCAACAGCATTGCTAGTCTCATTAGAGTTTGAAGGAAATGATGGAATGCATGTACTTTAAAATAGGTATTTTCTCCAGGCATCTTTCTTTATTGTAAAACAATCAGTTCAAGACAATCACCCTTGGATCTGAGGTAATCAGAAGTAACAAACCAGAAAGCTGCAGACTGTCACTAACCACAAAGAAGGAGTCCTTCATTTACATCTCATTAATTGAAAGCATTAATCAGCTCCTTCAATATCAAAAGTTAGCATCCCATGTTCTGCAAAATCCTGATCAGTGCAGCGATGGCACCTTTTATGATTTGCAGGGTGGAAATTTATGCTAACATAATGAGTATTTCAAGCAGCACAAAAGTAAGATAATAAGAACAATCCCAATCTCAATAGTGTTTATGGGCATGCCTTGCATGTCCGGGTGTCTTCCAAATCATGTCATAGAGCTCAGTGAAATAATCATCATCTTTGATCACATATAGTGTATCAGCTAATGGTTTAACCACAGCTACTCAATCTTGTCTTGTCTTTTTCTTCAGGCAGGTGTTAATAGGCCGTCCAGCTTCTTCAGGCAGGAGACCAGCACTTTGGGATCTTTGAAGTCCACATACTAGGCGTAGGCTTCGTTGTCCGTGCTCTTTTTTATCAGCTTTTCAAACCTTAACTACAATGATCTGTTCTTTACGGCGGTAGTATGTGCTGATACGTAAAGGCAAGGTGAAAGCTGACTGGTGACTAGGACGGGCCTGGGTGGCACTGTTTGCTTTTACCGGTATTTAATGCCCGCCACACAATATTGTGAACCCTCAAGGATTGTCTTGAAAGACTCGACACTGGTCTCGTTGAGAGTAATCTCTTCACCGACGTACAGTGATGTACCGGGTAGGTCGTCATAAAGGAATGTGGCCGACTTGTCTGTGGTCTTGAAGTGACCGATTTCCCACTCATTGTAATTTCTAGAGAATAGCCTCACTAACGCTGATTTTCCTCCATCCGAGGCTCCGACCATGATTATTCCACGCGTTTTGGTTTCTTCTCCCTTTAATATGGTCACCATTCTGCGGTAGAGCTCCCTCCACATCATCTTGATATTGGACGCTGCAGCGGCAAGTAGCTGCACAAAGACCATTGCTGTGCTATTCAACACCCTTTCATCCACAGAGGGATCGATTTCTGCCTCCAAGAATCTTTGGCGGAAGTCCCTGGTTTGGGTGGAGGCCCTCATGATTTGCAGCCAGTGTCTTGCATATTTGTCCAAATTGTTGGCATATTTGGACATCAAGGCGACTATGGGGCTGTCTTTTTCCCGTATGTTCTTAGTTATGTGATTTTCCGTATATATACCAGTGCTCTAAAATGCTTGCAAAATAACTTCGCATGCTGGCATCTTCTTCGTCCCGGATGGGCCTGGGATTGGTGCTGGAGCGCTGGCTTCTCCCTCGTCGGAGTTGCAGTCTGGTTCGCCGACATTCCATTCGTGGGGTTGGGGTTCTGCCTTTGCTTCTTCGTTAACATCTGTCTCATTCCATTCACCAAAGTCAGCTGTTGGTAAAACCCCACTTTTGTGTGTGGTGACTGTGCTGTTGCTTAGCTCTGTAGTCTTACATTCAGTGCCCTCTAGGATGCAAAGTGCTTGAGTGTTAAATCTTTGCCAAATGCATCATATATGTTTTAATTGGTGAATGTTGATGACTGCACACAGATGCTTGCAAGGGAGATTGTTTTTTCATAAAATCTTCACAGCTACATGAAGGAATGTGTAATGAATTTCCCAAGGTAACACAGTAAATAGTCTTCCCACATTCGCTCTGCACATTGAATTTCATTGGGCCTGCTGCAGATACAGATCTAATATTTTGTGCTGAAATATTTCTCTTGAAAATGTGCTGCACTTTCTGTGATGGTCTGTTGTGTAGGAAGGAAAGCACTCTGCCGTCATACCGTCTGTAACCTGCCGATGCTTGGAGATTTAGCTCTTTATTCTTGAAGTGAAGAGGATAACATTGAGATTGTGCTTCCAATTATGTCACCGCAATGATGCTGATCAATGTGTTTTAATCTGTTGTGAAATATTTATGTGTTGTAGCTCCTTTGGATGAATTTCATGACAATTGCTTCCACTAGCTCAGTGATGGTACCATTTCTTTGTTGCGCAAGGCATATGGACTTGAATATGCCATTCTGCCGTTCCACTCCGTTGTTAGTATTGATTTCCTGATCCAAGGATTTATTCCGGTAATACTTGACCGATTTCTAGGAAAGCTATGTAAACAAAGTGAGGATAAGAGCAATGTATAGACTGAGATCGACATAAATGTGCATGCAATAAAAGTTTTGACGGATATCGGAAATAGCTAATCAACTTTATTGATAACAGATCAGATAAGCTGGCACTTGCTGTTTAAAGGGCTGATGACATTAGTTGGAAGACCTGTTTGTCGCAGCATGATTAATATCTCACGTTTTGTGGAATCATGCCTGCTTTGTGGCAAATGCCACTCCAAAGAGAGTCCTTGCATGTATCCCTGATCTTCATATCTTGTTGAGACTCATGTATTGTTAGTGGGTAGAGTTCTATTGACTAGTAATGTTGAAAGAAAAAACAAGAGGGGGCGTTTGTATGTGGCCCAGCTTTAGTCACAGCAGAATTATGGTGCACAAAGTAGAATCCTTTAATAGACGTGACGTAAAACATTCTTGATTCGAGAAGATATTTTATCGCATATATTTATGTTAAAATTTGCCAACAATTATTTATTTGGCATTTTTAGTATCTAGATGACCAAGGAAGTTTCCAAATTCAGTTAGATAACTAACATAACAGTGTGGGTGCCTGTAAATACAGGTAACTAATAAGTTATTGCTACTTCGGGGAATTCTTATTTCTACTGTACTGTAGTATGCATTAGATTAAAATGGGTACATTCCCCATTTAGTTGGTAGGACAGCCCTGTTTTGCAATATCTCAGCACACCCTGCTTACCAATGTACTGACCGTCGTTGTCTTTACGTATGGGGGATAAATTGTACGAAAAGATATATTTGAAACTATATATCTGTTTACCTCCTTGTGTGGCTCCCAGTAGGTATGTTTTTCAAATTTCATCTAATACAGGTAATAACTTGGTATATGATTGTACTGTCTAAATATAAACATTTTCAAAAACTAACTATGGTCATTTACTTTAACATAGGCCCTACAGGATTCAGTCCATGGGCACATTAACATGTAAAATCGATCATTTGCAGACTGTCCACATTCTTTACAAATACATGTGGCTTATGTCCTGTCCACGCCTTATGTGGTGTCCTCTCCTTTACAGCTTTGGTTGGACTGCGGTTCTGCAAATAAACAATTGTGTTCAGTGCTTCCGCCCAGGAACGTTGAGGCCTCTTTCCTTCACTCAGCAGGGTTTGCACAGCTTCCACCAAACTGCTGTTTCTCCTCTTTGCGATGCCGTTTTGCTCTGGTGTTTTCTTCACAGTGAGTTACCGGCTTACTTCTTCCGCTTTCAAGCATGTGTCAAAGTCGTGTGAAATATACTCATCGCCATTGCCACTGCAAAGCTGTTTCAGCTTCCGCCCACATGATGCTCAAACATTTCTTCCAGTCATGGAGTTTCTCTAACACCTTGCTCTTCCGCTTGAGCATGTACACTCAGATGTACCGTGTGTTAACGTCAATCATCGTCATAGAATATTTCGCTCCACCTAGAGACAATTTATTGATTTGTCCACACACATCGGTGTCCATCAATCAGCATGGCGCCTGTTGCATAGGTAGCTCTGGAGCAGTAAGACAGATGATTTGGCGAATGCATATGCAGACAGCTTCCACTGGAACAGCTCATGGTGCATCATGTCAAACGCTTTGCTTAGTTCGAAAGCAGTAACAGCGATAGTATGTGTTCATCAACTTTCACCATTGCTAAGAAGCCTAAGATCGCTTGCAGTTCAAATATAAAATGTGAACATTGTAGAGATTGTACGTCAAACCGAATTCTTTGAGCATGTTAGGAAACAACATGCTGATGATAACAATTGTATCACTTCCGTAGCCCTTTGAACAATTCTATCCAGGAGAGATTGAGAGTAACAGTCAAACGGCGTGTAGCCTTCTCTCGCTAGCTGCCAGCGAGAACTGGTCTCGAAACAACTTTTAAAGCCTCGGTAAAAGGAAAGTTTGATGTAGATTCTACTAGGTCATCACAGCAGCAGAGATTATATGAGACTTTACAGTCATCTGGACCCATGTTTTTTCACACGACTCAGTCCAAACATCAAGATTGTTATTATATAGAACGAAAGTCAAAGCTACATCTTGTAGCATTATAGTTCGGGCCTGGAAACAGAGAAACTCAATTTGCTAATGAGCTATTTAGGATAGAGTGACTGTAGGACCACTGAGTATCTTCACATGGTTTCAAATAAAATTTCGAAATATGCAGTCCGACTTCCACGAAGCGGTGTGTAAGCTAGAGACGATTGGTACTTTTACGGCGAAAGCTTTGCTGGTGGAGGCCGATCGTGTGCTGTGGGCTTTAAAGACACTAGTATCAATGCCAGCATCTTTAAGCACTTTCTTTGTCCATCTGGAGATCGTCTCTTTACTGATGCGTGTATACGGTTTCACGCTTGTAATAAATAATTTGGTTTCCTTGCTGCGCATCTTTTCACTCCGTCGAATATAGGCGTCAATATGCGTGTAAACACAAAGAGCAGTGTCAGCGAACTTCCCCGGTGCTAGTTCTGGCTGTTTCCCCCTCCTTTTGACCGCTTGACTAAATCACTTATAACAAATGTGTAAATATGATCACATTTGTTCACTGATATGAGGTCCATTAAGTGTAGGGACTGACATCTCTCTCCTAACACCAGAGCAACCAAAGCAACTGTTTTGAACGTAAGGTCAGCCAGCGAGAGCATGTTGAAGGGAGAGAAATTCTTCAAGTAATTAGAAACTATGGTAGTGTCCCAGGTGTGTTGATAGCGCGGAAAACTAGGTCGGGACTGATACACTGCTTTCATAAATCTTTTCATCAACGGGTGTGACAATTGATGTGCTGCTAATAGAAATGAAAGAAGACAATAAGGACCGTGCAGTGTTGTGATGCTATAGCCCAGGCCATTGTCAAAAAGGTCGGTTAAGAAGTTTAAGACTTCAGCGATAGATGGATGAAGGGAATCGACATTTCGTCGATCGCAATAGACCGCCCACTTTCGCAAATGTAAAGAAGCACTGATGTATTCAATTGTGAAGTGCATGTGTATTAGTGGATAAGAGCAATAGATTCAAATCAAGATGGCCATTGTTATTTATTCTTCATCTTCATCATTCAGAATTTTATACAACAAAGTCATAACTTGCATTTTAAAATTCCTATTGGCATTTTTACTTTTAATACCCCTCATCTCGATTCCCAAGTTTTTTACTCAGGTCCAATCAGGGCTCTCTCTTTCCGACTCTTGTTTATGACACCTATAACAGAGACAACACTCTGTGAAAGGTCGGTTTCTGCTGCGGTAGACCGAGAGGAAAAAGAGACATGAACAGCAGCGTAATCAAGAGGCTGAAATTGATCATTTTCCACACAAGTAATTGTGAACTCGATGTCGTCGTCATTTTCGATGGTGGAAATCTCCCCGTGCAACGATGCTGTTGGCTGTTGAATATAAATGATGTCATATGAGCATGGATTGTAAAGCAAAATCAAATAGCAATGCAAAACTGAATGATTACATCACCACTGTCATAATGTTCAACAAAATATTTCCATGTGCTTAATAAACCTGACAATGGAAATATGGATATATCAGCTAATGGTCAATAGTTAATGACCACTCACAAACTTGGTAATAGTATTACAGTCAAACTTGTTATTTTCCCTTACCACGCAGACAAGAATTGACATTGCGCAGAAATGTTGTTTTATGAAGGATCTGACATACTAATAATAATAATAAAATTATAATAATAATAATAATAATAATAATAATGGCTTTTATTACAGTACTTCCATTGGGCGGCTCTTCGCTTGTAAAATGCATAGCAATCATGAAATATAGTAACTTAATTAACTTAAATACATAAAGTCTTTACTAATTGACAGTAATAAATTATCAACTGACTTAAACTGTGTAAAAATACAATTTATGTTATACAAAATTAATATGCCATCATATGTGACTAAGACAGGTGCTAGACATAACCAATTTAAGCTAAAAATGTGCTGTTTGACCTTCTTGCAGAATTCCTTAAAACAGTTTATATTATGTAAATTGCCGGGCAGGGGGTTAACAAGTTTGGCAGCAAGGTCTGGAAAGGTCTCGGTTTCCATTAGAACTTCCAGTGAAATGGCAGAGGCCGATCTTAGCTTATGTGCACGTTGATATTTAGGTACTGAGGCCAATTGCTGCTGTATAATGCTTTGTACACGGATTTTAAAATGTTGAAATTTCTCCTTTCGTTGATCGTCAGCCAGTTTAAGATGTGAAGATCTTCCGTAAGTGCAAACCTCCCAAGCACAAATCCCGCGCATACATTTTGGAGTCGCTGGAGGCGCTTCTGTTGGTAGATAGGTAGAGGCAAGATAACTTCGCAGGCATAGTCAAATTTTGATAGCACACAGCTTTCAACCATCTGCTTGCGTATGCTGAAGGGAGCTAGATTTTTCAGCTTTCTCAGAAGGGCAAGAATACCATAGCAGGAGGATAAGACGCTGGCAACATGTACATCCCATGTAAGATGTTCGGTGATGTGAATGCCGAGCAGTTTAGTCTGCATCTCGCGTTCTAATTTGGTTCCATCGTGAAGTAAAGGAGGGTTAAATCCTGGAGCTTACGGATGTAATTAGCTCATGGTATATTAGGGTTAGGAGCTTGCTTGTTACTTGTCATTTTGTCCATTGTGAAGCGCTATTGATGTGTTGTTGTGAAATGCGCTATATAATAAATAAATCGTCATTAAATCATTATCGTTGTATTCAGTGGATGAAGTAATGGTAGCAATTATACGCATTTCATGGGATCAATATTGTCAGCAAATATTGGACAATTAGTCCAGAGTACCCTGCATGGGATGTTTGTACCTTCATGAATTGAAGCCTTTTCATTGAATCTCTCCAATTCTGTATAGCCGTAAAATAAGCCATGAGCACATTACTGAGCATTTTTATTTAATGAAGTACTAATTAATTATCAGTTACGATCATTTCATAACATTGTCATACCCTAACATTGGGTGTGTCTTTGACATGTCAGAAATAATTGTGTTGAGAACACAATGAATCATGCACATAATATATATAGCCTGATAGTAGAATCTACATTGTAATTCTGTGGGGTTTGATGACGCATAAAACAGAGACATTGTTTGATATAGTATCGAGCTTGTTTCAAGTCATGTTTAGCTATTTCCTTCTTGAAACAAATGCCAATTGGCTTGTTTCAAGAATTTAGTTTATTTTGAAGAACCTGCTTTTCTTGTTTAGGAATAGTTGGCTTGCTTCAGGTATTTATCTTTTTAGAATAAGACTGCATAATTATTGTCTAAACAGGCTTATTTTAAGAATCTTATTCCTCAAAGTAACAAAAATATTCATAATAATATTTGAATTTTCATTTTGGTCAACAATACACTTTTCCAGTGCGGAGACTGTATGCTTCTTACTTCGCCTGGCGTGACGTTCTGAAACTTGAATTTGGCAGATGGGACTTTCAGATTTCTCTCCATGTCGCTGATGTATTTTTCCTGACAGGCGGATAACATGTTTGAATTAGACATTAAACTCGTGAAGTGATCGTTCATGATTGTAGTTACTGAAATTGGGTCGATAATAACTTTCTATTTGTCAGTCGGGAATATCTGTGAACCATGAAGTAGTTGTCGATTTACCGATTCTGGGATAGCCAGAACAATGGCAGAACAATAAGTTGTGGTTAATGAGTTTTAGTGATTAAACTAGCAAGTTTTAATGATTAAAGTATTGTTTGATGAAGCAATGGAAAATTCTGGGACATTAGGGGAATGGAACCGGGGCGTTTGAGCGTGAGCTGTGCGGGACCCATCACGGACAGCGGTTAGACTGAAATGAGGGTTGCTCTAGGCAAGGGGTGTAGAAATGCGCATCGGAGACAATGACGGCTGATTGTGGGACAAAGGCTCCGATTCTGGGACAAGAGCACTGGTTCTGGGACAATGGGGTAGCTGAATATCTGGAGAGAGTGGTTAGAAGGTAACGCGTCATTCTCCGTCGATCAAAGCATAGAGTGAGACAAGTTTGTAGGAGTTGATGAAGGTACCAAATTATTTGATTTTCTTGTTTATAGCTTACAAAATTGCATCAGTAATTCCTTGATAGGAGATCTGTGCGAATATTGAACAGTCAAAAATCGAGTGCGAGGAGAGGGGAAAAGAAAAGAAACTCATTCAATTGAACGATGTTGACGATGCAGAGTGATCAAAACAATCCGATGCCATTGAGCCCGCAGGCCCTGAAACTGGGAGTTATCTACTCTATGATGATGTATAGATATTTCCTGGGGGACATGCGACGCCGCTGTGACGAGAACCGTATGGCTCGTGGTATGGGACACACTTGTTTTGCAACAGCGGAGTATCATCGGGGAATGAGCGACTGGTAGTGCTGGTTTCGATCAAGTGTCACACGTCCTCTCCATCGTCTGTTTGAGAGCATGTCTAGCAGCGAATGGCATAGGTGCCAATTACTCCGACTTCGACCGGCATGCGATTGTCAAAGACATGCGATGGAATTCTTTGTTAAAGGCATGTTCTAGAGTAAACTTTTCAACATCCATTGGGGGGAAGTAGCAATCTGGTATGTTTAAACGAAGACGCAATAGAGTGTATTGTGTGCCGCTAAAGAGAAACGATCGCCAAGGATAAGCAAGGAACTTTTTCTATAGCTGTCCCGTACTGATCACGCCTCTTACAAAAAATATGGTTTGATATTATTGTTGGATTCGACGGGCAACGAGCTGTTAAAGGATACATAGTAAAACAATTGAAGTCAGATCAGTGTTGTAGTTCTTTTTTCTCTTTGTTGAGTGTCTAAGTATACATCTGATGAGTCAAATACGGGAGCACGGGTTATATTTCGATTGTAAATGGATCATGACGTCATGTCTAGTCTACATCAGAGATGATATCATATCCTATCTATAGGGGTATGACATCATATTTCATCTACAGTCTTTCAGGGGGAGGGGGTATGAAATGGATCGTCATCACACACCATACATGCTCCCATACCCGCATTTCCGCAACTATTGCGCATCATCATCAACATCCTGTTCTAGTCTATAATGTCCTCGTTCGAGAGTTGCGATGCCATTCAGAATGAAGCGTTTGTCATCGAATGCAGACAAGGCAACTTTGTCCACTTCCACGGTGTGCTGTCGGTGGCTTCTAGAGCGAATCATACGTTTTCTCTGCATCACTCGAACACCCTCCATGCGTTCGATGGAGTCGAATAAGCATTTCTTGAAATGATTGTGTGAGAGGCTTTTGTTCACCACGTGGCGCTTGACACCCTTGGCTCATTTAACTTCCTGATTCTCAAAAGCGAAAGAGTACATTTTCGCTCATAATGCGACGAATTCGATCATTTTATGTGAGTTTAGTTTGTCCTCCATTTTCCCAGTCGTCTTTTTATTCGCAAGAGAATAGCACGAGTGGTCCTGAGGATAAGCACTGAAATCGAACAGATGTGAGTCCCTTTTCATGTCGGCGTAAATGTCATCGCTTTTTACCTCGTAAGCTAACGAATCAGTATCTGTGAAGAGCGGATTTGCCTTGCCCTCCGGAAATGTTTTCTTGATGTAGTTGTAATGGAAGTCATAAACTAACCTTTTGCTGAGATCCAGTACGGTGAATCCCACATACATCGGACGGTTGAGGAAGAGTTCCACCTTTTGACATTCCACAGCAGCTAATTCCTCGTGGAATATTCGGCATGTCGAAAATGTTGGCTTCGAAGTGAATCGATTCAACCGACGGGGGTTGTTCACGAGTTCGATGTTTCTTCGTTTCCTTAGGTTTTCACAGTTCTTGCCAAAAATACAGTTGTTCTAGAAGGTGGAGAACAGAAAGCAAGAAGAGTCTGTTTAGGTGTGGTATTATCAAATTGATAGACCATCGCCGTAGTACACTATCTCTTCTAATCACAACTCCGAGCCTGACAGTACAGCCCTTTTAGTGATGAACGGGGGACATCCTGAAACTCACCATCAGTTTATGAAAGTCTTTTCGAAAGCATTCGTGGTAGCATCACATTCTGCGTGGAAAGTTTGACAACCACTGTTTTGCAAATACTCGCTCAGCATAAAAATAATTGCTTGCTTGTTGCAATAATTTGCCAAGACGTATTCCTTTTGAGAATGACAAATGCATATCTTTAGTGAATGCAACTTTGGCGCTAGTTTTACCAGCGGCTCGTCGGTTTTGAGTCATGCTTTTGATGGAAGGATGATTATAACCATCAAAGACTACAAAAGCTGTGCCATACTTTCTTGTGACGTACTGGCAATACGAGCTGCATATGTCATCATGTGTTGGTGACCCCTTTGGCCGTGGCAGACAATGTAAGAGTGAACCGCCATCCAACACAAACTGCATGTTGTTGTTGCTTTGGCTTTCAGGAGTTAGCTTGAGTTTTTCCCAAATGGCATATGCTAGTCTTGCTTTGTTGGCAGCACAAAGTAGTTCATAATACTCAAACAATGAAGATGGGAAGGAGCTCAGTTCAAACTTAAAACATCTTTGATGCTATCATACAATTTGGAGGCAATTATTAATCGCTGAAACAACAGCTGTGGGTCAACCTGTACAGGCTCACCATCAACCCGAGGAAAAGATTTAGAATCCATTGTGACAGCCTGTTTTGCACGCCTGAATACAAAATCAATGATAGATTGGTCCTTCATTGATTCTAGAATCTTTATGCCTACATCTTGAGCCATGTCAACATTGACAGTCTCGTCACTGACAACACCATTGATGATGTTGACCAAGCTCAATTGGTCAGATGAAAGTGGATTTCTTTTGTTGACAATTGATAGTAAAGTTTTCATATCCTTCGTATCGTAAGACTGGCGTGCAGCAGACAAATCTTTGTTTTGTTCACTTGTAGAAAAGTCAAGTCCAGTCAGTTGCAGCATCATATCTGTTATCCAAGCAGACGCTGGTGCCGAGAGGAGCCACATTGATCGTTGCTGCTCTGTCATTCCTCTTCCTCTTGTCATTCCTCCTTTTGTCTTCAGAGCCCTTATCAGAACCTGTTCAATCACTAGGTCTGTTGACAAACCTGCCCATTCCCGGTCACTTCTCCTGATTACATGAAATCCATTCACAAAGTCTTGATACACACCAGGATTATTTGTGGCCAGATTAGTCATAACATTGAGATAGACCCATGCTGACTTGGTGTATAGGTTGTGCCCAGTTGCAGCAATGAAAGGAAGCATTTCAGATACAGTTTGTAAATGGAATTTCCAATTGCCAGTCCTTTCAGCCTTAATGTATTTCCTCAAAATGGCAGCCATTTCCATGTACTGAAGCCATAGCTTTGCAGTACGCTGACCAGTCATTGAATCAATTTTGGCTTGAAGACGTGCTTTGATATCAAGCATCAAGTTCGAAACCGAAGCACCAACCAAATGTACTTCATTTGCAACTACCTGCTGGAAATGAGCCTCAACCTCTGTAGATTGGATATGAGCTTGCTGATATGCAGGTGTCTCATGTAGGGATGCTACGTCATTGTCAATGAGAGATTGCGGAAGTGGCATGCTGAGAGCATCTGCAATTTGGAGTGCAATTATCTATTATATGCCTCTGTTGATCTTCAGAGTTGCCATCTTTGGGTCGTGTATAAAACTGATGCAGAACAGCCTCAGCAGTATTGTCAAGTACACGAATGGGTTGAACATGACTTTGTCGTCTCTCTATTGTTGTCTACACCCGAGCATCTGTGCCACCAGCCTCAGTGACACTTCGCAAGAGAAGGCTGGCACTCGTGGGCCACGTTCTCAGACGGCCAGAATGCCCCCTCGCCACCGTCCTCCGCTACAATCCTACAGAGCCGTTCCGGCGTGGAGGTGCTTTGAGAATAGCCTACGACGAACAGCTCAAACACGATCTAACTACAGCGGGTCTGAAGGTCGCGGATGCGCAGAACAAGAAGCTCTGGGCAAAAAGTATTGCAAAACTGTAACGCCAAGGCGTCACCTCATCATCACTCAGCAGTATTTCTCAAAGTCACAACATTAGGCTTACCGGTAATCTAATATATCACAATCTCGTCTCCAAAATGCTCAATCAGTTTTGCTTTCATATGGGTATGGCCATATGGCTCACTGTCAGAATTCCCAAGGTATGTTGACATCTGTAAAATGAGGTCTTCGATAGTGATCTGCTCGTCATCATTTTCTTGAAGGAAAGTAGCAACTTTTGCGAAGGCGTCTGCTCGCTCTTGATCAAACGGTCTTCCAGACTTTCTCTTTTTGAAAGGTGGCTGAGAGGTTGGAAAAGATACTGGCATCTCTTTATAAGTACGGAAGTTAATACTGCATACTTGGTGATACACAGCATCTGCAGCAGGTAAATCATGAACACTTGATAGCCTTCTTCTTACCTTTTCAGCCCATTCATCCTTTCGATCATCACAAACTTTGAGAACTTTACATTGTGTTTCCAAGTTGTAACTGTATAAACCTGTTGTCTACTAGAAGCCTGCACAGCTGTGGACAAACCACAAAAGAAGCAGTCGTTTTGAGAATCAAAAGCTTGTTCGCTGGAACGCAACACTGATCGACGTGGAGTATCGACATTATTCTCTTCCTGTTTCTTTATTGCTTGGGAAATGGTTTTAGCATTGCAGTAAAACGACGACAACTTTGATGAACTTTCTGTCCCGGCACTGTAACAATAGAATTTGCTCGGTCAACGCTTGCTTTGTTTACGCTACTACTCCCCTTCTTGCGAAGTGCAACTACCGGCAAAATTTTCTCGTCAAGAAGTTGATCACACAGTACACAAACAGCTGCATCCATCGACGCAAGGCTGTTTCAACAGTAAGTCTCCGACTGAACTCAGCAAGCTAACTGACGACTCATAAACGATAGGAAACCTAAGGGCAGTAGCCTTTCGGAAGACAGAGCATTCTGGAAGCTTCAAGAGTAGACAAAAGCCTTTTATTCAGGGTTCTGAGCAAAGACGTGACAAAGGTCGAAATTCAACTTTCGCAACAAGCAATTACTGTCAACAAGAATTAACAAATACTCAGGTACTCACCAATCGTAATGGCTATTCACAATTCAAATCATCACAGTAAAGCCTTGAATTGAAGACATTCAGCAAGTAATCAACTGGGAATGACCATCTGATGATGATGATATGTGTAAAGCAACCCGAATTCCAAACCATATGAACGATCGATCAGAGTCGCCATTGTGAATACTGAATGTCCTCTTGAACAAGTGCGGCCTCTTTGTTTCCATGCAGTTTCCTTCATCCAATGTGGTGTGAGAGACTGCCGTGAGAGGGCGAACGAGTGGACACTTTGCTGGTGAATTTACTTAACTTGGAATTGGCCGATTTTGGCAGACTTTTTGTATGTGATAGAAATAGAAATTCTGCATCGACTCATGCAATAATATTTTCTGTTGCAATTAGTGGTACCTTCTCCTATTTCTCGTGCTAACTTGACTGGACTATTCGGACTTTGGAAGCGATTTGCTTAGATTCAATATATCTTGGCTTTGTCTCAGATGTTTTGTTTGAAGTGAATTGCCTGCAAAGTCGATTTCTATTCGCTGCACATTTGATCAGTCTAGGCGTTACCCAAGTTGGCTGATCCGGCTTAACTACCCGAGGCAACACTCCGAACTTCGACCGCCTGACGGTCGTGGCATAACATGAGTCAAACTATTGTTTACGTTGCCTAATTACCATCTCACTTGAATGGGTTCCGGCTTTTGCGTCACGCGAGAATAGCAGGATTTTTGGATTCAAAATAAAGGAGGAAGGGAGGCAACATTCCACTTTTGACCAATCACAGGACGATCACGTGACCTTTCCTCCTGCTTGCCGCAGAGGAGCAGGACGGATCTGACGACGTTGTCGTCCAACACAGCAAAGGCACTCGAACCCATTCAAATGAGATGGTAATTAGGCAACGTAAACAATAGTTTGGCTCATGTTATGCCACGAGCGTCAGGCGGTTGAAGTTCGGAGTGTTGCCTCGGGTAGCAACAAACGAGCCAAAGAAAACAATGACATGTTGCCTTGTCGTTCCCCCAAACAGCACAGTAGAACCATGTCCATGAATAATATAAATAGGCTTAAAACGCGTATTTCAAAGAGTAACTTTTTGGAATCATTTTCCTGCTGGGCAGGAAAGCAGGATGCTCTGCTACGCCACTGCAGTGAACACATCTGTAGGTTTTGTTTGACTTCTAATGCCAATTGTTAGATACATTTGATGAAAATTTGCTGCCTTTTAGAAGTAGTAGTACGCGTGCCGAAGATGTAATGACAGCGGAAGTGCAAGGCAGCACTGGAGGAGCAGTGCACGGAGTTTTATCAGCTAGTTGTTTGTCCAGGCTAACAGATAATGATAATTCAATTGATATACTGAAGCTGTTACCTCTTCTAGATATAATGCATGACTTCCTTGAAGGTTTAGTCCCAATAGTTGTTGTGACGCTGATTCGAGATGTTGTTGATTATGCTAAGATAATCAAACTCCACGAAGTAAACAAATACATATCTGATTTTGCAGGACAAAAAACTTAATTGGCCTGAACTCTTTTTCAGTTGAGATTACTAGGAGAAATCTAAGTCAGTGTAGATTTAGTGAAGCTGCTGCACAGAAGTGGTTCCTTTTCACTTATCTGCCGTTTGTTCGTGGCTCGTGTGTTGATGGCTCTCAAGACTCTTGGAAATTACTTCTTAATTGTAGAGAGTTATCGCATGTGTTAGGGGCACTCCGCCCCATATTCTACATCTGGCTGTGGTACTAGAATAATTCTGAAAATCAACACAGTTATACTATTCACTACACTGAATACAATTAAGTGGTCAAAATGGGTGTGGCCTGTCTAATTTTCAGGTAAACAGTAGACATCTTGAAATTACCTACGTCGGCTATAAATGTTTTCTAGGCAAGCCAGGATGGGCTACAGACTTTAAACTATTGAAAACTTAACCTCACAGGAATGTCTCAGGGAATGTTTGAAGCAGAATTTACATAAATTGCATAAAATAAAAATTATACATGTTTTGTTTTGACGAGCAGGTTTGTCACACAATCACAGCAAAATTTTTCCAGAATAGGGCTTTATACTGCAAATCTACTTCCAACATTCCCTCCGCAAAGTGTCTAATATGACTCATGCCAAATTTGAAACAAATTGATTGAAGGGCCTTTGAGTGGCGATTTTTACAATGAAACAGAATCAGCAAAACACGATCATTGACAAAACAACAGTCGAAGCTCAACACAAGTTTCTCCTCAAGCTGACAGTTCAGAATCATTATTTTTGACCACAATTAGTACCCAAACTATACAAAAATAGACGAGGAACAACATAGAATGAAAATTAAGTATGTCCGGTCAATGGTTGGGCGTGGTTTTCACACAGAAAGGGGTGTGTCATGATTGGCGAATCGTCAAATGCATCATAATACAAGATCGTCCTATTCAGTGAAGTCTCTGCAGCATCAAAACAAACCAAATTCCTGTCAGAACCCTTCAGGGTCATAACTAATGACCCCCAGGAGCATAATCAGCTGACGTAGTCTTCTTGACTCTCTTTGCGTATTTCTGCTTGATTTTGGCAGCTTGCCGTTTCACAGATTGCTGCTTCCTGCGTCTGACATCTGCCAATGTTGCTTCTTTCGTCAGGGCACCACCAGCTTTGATATCCAAAGCACGAAGGATCTCGAACACACCAGTTGCTCCCTGGTTGAACTTCAATGTTGCAAGAATGGCAGCAACAACAACAGATTTGTGGCCATACCACGAGACTTTCGGTCAACGGGGCCAAATCAAATTGTTGAAGCTTTCATTAGCATTTTTGTGAAAGCTCTCAAACACCTCTGCAGTAATTTCGGATCTGCAAGTCGCTCAAACAGTGGCCTAATAATTGTACCAATATGCTCTGGTAGTTTTAGATGGGGAATAGATGGAGGGTCTTCACCCAGCCACACAGACCTGTTGTAGCTGTACCATGTGTCTTCATCGATAGGGCAATTGTCATGAGATGGATTTCCATCATGCGCAGTGTAATTGTTTAAAATAGCCCATGATTCTTTTTTGCAGAGCAGGAACATCTACAGTTGAAGATTCTGCTTTTGCTCGAGTCACTGCTTGCCGAATAGCACGGCCATAGTATGACTGGAACTTCTTCATGACATCATCTGTCAGATTACCCCTTCCGTGGATTCTTTGCTGGCCTTTGTAGTCTAGTTTTAAATTGCAGAGCCCATTGTACATCCGCTTAGCAACATGGTTTATACATTCTTCCTTGATGACCAGATTCTCATCTCCATAAACATTCAGCTGTTCTAGACATGCAAATGTTTTAGAGTCACCGTCAGACAGAATAGTAGTTGGCGCAATTTGTACTTTTCTACAGATCTCGTCCATATGCACTTGGCAGCCTCTGCCTCCATGGCACCGCTGTTGCTGTCAAAGTTCTTCTTGCATTTGGCTCTGTGAGACAGCAACCATTCCTCACTGGGATTTGGGTGTTCGACACACTCAACACAATGGTTTGTGAGCACTTCAAAATCCAACACAAAACCTGTCTCTAACTCGATAAACACCCCAACACCGTGATGAGAAGTTCGTCCTCTTTTGTGCCAAGTTCCATCAAAGCTTCCTGCAATATTGATGACTTCACTGGGATCAATCACACGTCCTAATATCGTTGCATAATGTTCCTTAACTTTCGATGCCACATACTGGAAATATTCTTCCACTGCAGCAGTTGTTTGGGGAAAATTGAGGCTGATGTTTCCGCAAATCTTGACTTGCCAAGGAAAGCTTTTATGTCCATAGTTGACAGGAATCTTCGCATTCTTTCAAGACTGATGCCACTTTTACGGCATGCCACGAAACACTTCAGGCTGCTGGTTTGAGTAGTATTATTTGCCAGCTGCGCAGTTTCAAAATGCGTCACAACAGATTCGCAAGAATGACAGTAGATTGGGAACTTCTGATACATTCCACGTTCCAACACTGGCTCATTGACAAACTAGAGTGACATCGTTGAGCAAATCATGCACGGAAACGCCTTCACAAACTTCTTAAACTGAGCAACGTTTGCAGTGAAGTAAGAGCTTTTCAGGTCACTCTCTTGCTCACCTTCCTGTTGATGCTTGAATGAAGAAAGCTTCCTTTCAGTGGCACTTCTATTCAGTGCAGTCGACTCGTCTTCTTGCGATTGGGAACCCAACGGGCTTTTGATGGCAACATCGGCGGTGACAACGACTTCACTTTCGCTCGCCCCCAAAGTGGACGAGGAAAGTGGTTTGCCCTTTGCACCACTGAAATTCAATGCTCTAGACTTAAGAACTTTCCTTCACCCGAAGCTCTTTCTTGTCTTTGCTTTATACATATCGTATTCCTTCAAACATTCAACCCATATCACAGAACGGAACGGAGATGATGGACGTTTTCAGTCAGAAAACGGCAGCCATATTGATCACCTGATTGTGTCGTCCAATCAGAATGCCCTATTGCACTCACGTGACAAAATGTGACACCAAGTGAGCTAGTTTCGTCAGGGATTTGCAAGTCACAAGCAGTACTGAAGTAAATCATGCACCAATCACAGAAAAGAGCTTTCAATGCCCTTTCGATCGATGCCAAACTCAACATGGCCGAACCACGTACGAAGAAGGGTTTCTCCAGTAAAGGAATGACAACTTTGACGCGTGTTTCGTGATACATTAGACTAGCCTCTGTTTGAAACGGCGCCAAATTCGTGGAAAATAGCTGAGGACGGCCTCTTTCATGCATAGCCTCCTTTATTTTAACTTAAAGTTATGTTTCCGTTGTCGAGGTGGACTTGACCGAGGACTTGACAACCAGAGCCCTGCTTCAAAGTAGTCCTATTCGTGCTCTGGAAGAAGAAGTTGATCCCTTGCAAGACAGCCAAACTTTAGGAATGGACATTTACCTGCTAGTAAAGTCATGTGTAGCTCAGCTATACCAGGAATCGGTCGATTGATAGAAGCGTGTTGAGCTTTAGCATATCACTGTATTGTAATATCTCCTTTATCAAAATATTAAAGTAAAAATCCATGAAACACACAATAGGTTATAAACAGGACATGTTATAAACAA
>OFHS01001312.1:2186-28603 GCA_900245855.1 Calvadosia cruxmelitensis
ACGTACAGTCAAACCTGTATTAGTGGACACCTCTATAGAGCAGCCACCTGTTTATAAAGGCCGCTCTTCGTGGCCCCAATATGACACTTTCTATAGAAATCAACCTGGACAGAAGGTCACCTGTCTATAAAAGTCATTTTTCTTAGGTCCCAGAGGTGACCGTTATAGACAAGTTTCACTGTAATATACTAATATGCATCAGGCAAATTTGTACTTAATACTCCTTGGAACGCTGCCATCATTTCCTATCCCGGAACCAGCAACATGTCTATTAAGTATATGTTGTTGAATGCGAAAGCCTCCATCTTCATCTCCCACACCATCCTTACAGTGGTTCTCTTATTCTAGCTCTTCTATCGGACCTGCGACCATACCATTTAGCTATTCAATCAAGTACTGTAAAAGAAGCAACTGAAATGGCATCACAGTTGAGCGACGAGAGAGAGACATCAAATGTCTCTGATCAGAAAACAAAATCTCAATTGGAAATTGATATCAAAAGCACATCAGATCCTATTAAAGTGAAAATGAGGTAGGGTTATGTAGAGTATATATCTTTGTTGGTGTTGGCTGATGTGTAGTCAATTTGACAAATATAATTGTGGCAGATACTGTTGGAAACCGAGATTTCTCAAAGTACCAAAAAGTGGCGCGTCACAGGAGTCGAACCCACGACCTTTGGATTCCTGGTCCACTGCTCTGCCGTTGAGCTAGACGCATCCTCGTTAATCTGCACGAACAATCTCCCTTATATATCTGCCGCCGAGTGGGCCTCGTTACGTCGTCATGTACCGGCCATTTGGTACACGACCGCCTTTCATTTTATGAACAAAACAACCATGAGTTGCTTTGTAGAATGTCTAGTGTAAACATTCACTCTCCAACAGATACGACAGAGGGTAGCCAGCCCGTCCAAAGGCTCCAGAGTACAGATTGCAAGAGAGCAATGCTAAATACTAGACATTTATTGTGACTGAAGGAGAGTGCAGATTGGCAGTCTCAGTCCTGACTTTAATTCTTGATGAAACTGCTACAGTAATACCAGTTGTAAAAGAAACTCTGGTTTGAGTCTCGAGAGACGACCTTGTTTGAAGACGACTTTTGAATACTCCCTTGAAAGTTAATGCAGTTCAGTTTGCCAATAATAAGAAAAGTTCACCTTTCAGTGAGATATAGCTGAGAGAATCCAGTGGAACCTGATTATGATCCCATCGGATAATGTCCCACTGCTCCTTAATGTCCCCACTGGTGAGATGGCACTTGACATACTGGCTTTGCTAATTCATCTTGCTTAGTTTTGCAATATATCTCATATTTTAGCTACACCAGTAGTGGATCATTAACAACATTCAACTGTATGTTGCTGGTTAAGCAACAGGAAGAGATAACGATGTTTCGAGTACATGCCAGAGATCTATGTTGTTTAATGCCGCGTAGAATACAAGGGCGGAGTCGTTGGTACAACAGATAACAAACATGGTTGAGAGGGATTTCAATGAGGCATTACTACATAATTATACCATTACTTGACTAAGCTATGGTAACATTGACGCTATGGAATAGTATGGATGCACATTATCCTTTACAGACCCCCGTCATCATTTGTGTTAGATTATAATTGAAATGGATCACTGTGACTTTTCATTAATTTTATCATTTAAACAACCTTAAAGCTATCAGTAGTCCATTTGAAACCAAGTGAGGTTTTTGATAATCGGTTTTTCGTTTTTCCTCATTTTCACTGTGGTAGGGTGTGATGTACTTTTGATATCAATTTCCAATCATTGTGGGATTTTGATAATCCATTGTTTTCATGAACTAACTAAACCCTCTTTGTTGCTAATTTTTGAAACGTTCTGATACATTTTCTTGTGCTTTGTACTTAGCCTCCCAAAGGGTGTGGCATTCTTTGAGACACCAATTATAGCCAGATGGGATGCAACGACAATGCATTGGCTGCAGGATGAATTTGAAGACCTCGTCTATGATGAAGGTAAAACTGTTATTAGTGCTAACGCAGAGTGCCAAGTGCTTGTTTGAAAACAAAAGCAATAGAGATTTCCTGGCCTTTTTAGTTTGTGCAGGAATCCTTTGCAATTTGTACGTGTATATACAGTGAAACCTGTCTATGATGGTCACCTCTTGAACCTGAGAAAAATGGCCTTTATAGACAGGCTGCCTTTTTGATCAGGTTTATTTCTATGGAAAGTATCATATTGGGGCTACGAAGAGCGGCCTTTATACACAGGTGGCTGCTCTATAAGGGTGGCCGCTAATACATGTTTGACTGTATAAAGGCATACATTCTGAAAATGGCATGGCATGTGAATTACCGTTATCTTGATCAATTAATTTACTTCGTTACTGCACTTGGATATCTTTTAAATATCACGTCATAACGAGGCTTTACAAGAGTGAGGCTAATCTATTTTACCATTTGGGATTGCATGTGATTTGTGTCTGTCAATTTCACAAAGTCGATGTTCAACATTTAGTGAAGTAAACATTGAATGCTTGAAAAGTAGAACAATACAAGTTATAATAAGATTTACTTAAATTGCAGATAGTCAAACCCGTATTAGCGGCCACCTCAATAGAGCAGCCACCTGTGTATAAAGGCCACTCTTCATAACCCAAAACTGACACTTTCTATAGAAATCCACCTGGACAGGAAGGCCACCTGTCTGTAAAGGTCATTTTCCTCATGTTCCATAGGTGACCATTATAGACAGGTTTCACTGTACTCAGAAAAGGCTGGAGTATCGTATCAAATTTCTTTCACTGAATATTTGACCTTATTATCAAACAATTCTTTCAGCTTATATATACAACGATAATTGCATGTTTATGAGTTACTTTCAAAAGTTATCATTAGCTTGCATTGTTTTATTTATAGAAGAAAGATTTCTTGAATTTAAAGTGTGCCAGTTTGGACCGATGGCAATATTCCAGGTAAAATGTTCAGTTTAGTTGAAGTCTGGTACAAGTACAAACCATTGCCATGCTAACATTTTGCAGAAATGACAGCTTAATAGAAATACACTCCATGTTGAGACGTGATACATTTTCTTAAAATATGTTTCAGTTAACGCTTTATTGCTACAACACTTTGCATTCAAGTGGCAGTGTACATTGCAATAAGCCCTGCTTGATATCGGATGTCGATTCAATCGTATATTTGTCTACGTAGATTAAATCGTATACAACATGTACTTATTAATTAGTACTTTTTGTGCCTGTTTTGTATGTTGGAAGTATTGTCATAAGAGATCGTTATTGAAAATGTAATTCGGTGTTTATTTGTAAATTACAGCTCAATTGGGAGAGAAATAACACATCGCCGTATTAATTATTATTGAATTATGTCATTTAAAAATGCTTGTCTGGACGCAATATATCATGCTAGAAAATGACTTGCAGCATCTATCTTTCATTTCTCTACTTCGATCGCTAGGACTTATACATCAATATGCCATTTCAAAATTGGGAACTTGTTCCAAGAGGACCAAATCATTGCACATTCAATCTTGCTGCTGCAATGGTTGAGCTGGAGATTGAGATCAAGGTGAAAAGTGAGAGCCCCGTAGGGCCCTATCTAGCAGATTGTGAAGTTTATTTTTGCCCCTTTAAAGGAAGGAACAGATGTATGACTTATATCTAAGCCTTACGAGAGAGATGAAGCTGTGGAACATATCTGGTACGCTGTGGCGGTCCCATCAAGCATTTACGTCATCACTCAAACTAAGTCAAATCTGAATACAGTCAAACCTGTATCAGTGGCCACCTCTATAGAGCAGCCACCTGCATATAAAAGCCATTCTTCATAACCCCAACATGACATTTTATATAGAAACCAACCTGGATAGGAAGGTCACTTGTCTATAAAGGTCATTTTCCTCGTGTCCCAAAGGTGACCGTTATATACAGATTTCGTTGTGCGCTGGATTACATAGTGTACCAATATTGGGAAGAGATTAGGTTGAAAGCCAGTTTATGAATTGCCATGGTGTTGTCCTTTTGTTTTAGGATGACAAATGTCGTCTCGTTTCCGTGTGCGAAACCGATTGCCTCGATCAAGTTGTCGGTACGTGGATGGCAGTCGATCAGCTTCTTGAGGTTTGATTCCATCATGTATTTAATTGCATTAGTGAGAATCCAGTGCAGTAAATACTAATAATTTAGATACTTAATTTGAGATCATCATGTAAGTATTAAATATTAAATATCAATATTAATATCGAATGGAAGGTATGTCGTGATGCACTTATACTACACGGTTTATAAGCTTATATGTCTAATAAATTAATCGACGTTATATTTTATATAGATACAAATTTTTATTTAAGGTAACACAAAAACTTCAGATCAATTTTAAATAAACATCCGTCTGTGGCAACGTGCCCAAAGAGAAATAGTTTTAAAATTTCAATTTCAAGCCTTGATTTTAGAAATCTGTTAACATGAAGTATTCTAAATTAAGTGCAATTTTTAGTGTATTCAACCAATAGCTGCATGTAAAGTCTTTTTAACACATCATGTCAATTTGTTTAACTAATTTAGCTCCTTTCTGTGGATAGTCTTGCTTTTAAACTCGCTATTCTGTAAAACGTGCCGTAGAGGCAACTGCTTGCTTGGAAACAGGAAGTAGTAGAATGCGAGGAGAAAAAATAAATAAAATGATGATGATGATGATGAAATTTTTCCATTTTGGAATAACTCGATTATAAAAGAAGTGGTGGCGGGTGTTCGTTTTAACCGGGAAAATGTTCGATCTAAGTGGATGATTATCTTCAGTCTCTTCGTTTATACTTTGTTAATCAGTTCAGCTACGTTTTATTGTCACTTTCTTGACTTTTGTAGGTATGTCGAAGCCATGGTGTCAATGTGTCGCCCAATTCCGATGGTAAGAAATACGTCGCTGTTACTGAGAAGGTGAGACATGCATAATCGATTGATTGGAAATACCGCAGAGGCTTACTTCGAAATGTTTGAATGTCGATGTAACATGGAATGCATCCTCATTAGACTAAATTTGGCTACTGCGAAGATGTTAGGCATTAGGTCTGCATTAAGATGTTAACATGTAAAACTAAACCGAACATAAAGTCGCTGTTCTCGCTCGTTCTAAAGATGCGGTTGGATTTTTTGTTGTTACTGGGCTTTTCTTTTTCTGTATTTGATTTATTTGTCAAAATAATTATGAATGATTGACAGGCAAGCACAAGAAGGTAAAACTACTTACACTATACGTGCAGCCTAGTAACATTTACAAAAGCGCGATAAATTTACAGAATCAAAACGACGTTGTTGTTGTTGTTGTTGTTGTTTGAGTTTGAGTTTGATTTATTTGTCAAAAATAGTTAAATATAATTGACGGGCAAGCACAGGAAAGTAATAATACTTACACTAGACGTGTAGCCTAATAACATTTGCAAAACTTAGATAAATTAATGCCATATAGACGACGCTTAAACAAATACAAGGATCCCGCGGTAACTACGTCATCAGGAAGAAAGTTCCATATTGGAATTGTACGACAGCAGAATGAGTTTAATACAGAATTATTTACAGGAATAGATTACGACTTCAGCTTTAAAGAGTTTCCACAATTGAATATTTGGAAACTTGGATGGAAAAGAGATCTTTTAGTTCAACGTTTTTTAGATCTTTTTGTTGTTGTTGTTATTGGTGTTGTTTTTGTTGTGGTGGTGGTTATTGTGGTGAGCCTTGACTTCTCTTTGACTGCAGCAGTTTGTACATACTGACGATCTTCCTGACATTTACGTAACAACGAAAATAGCTTAAAATCTTAGCCACCAACCTCATCTTGGCAGTTAATTCATAGAATTTTGATCCAGGGAAGGAATGTTCTGAGTGATTGAGGCGACGCTTGTCTACCAATAAGACAAGTTACCTGAGAAATTTGTAANATCGTAACGGATAAATGAGCTCTTACAGTCCAACTTGTTTTAAGCGACCATCTGACTGAGTACAGTTCATACCTGTATTAGCGGCCACCTCTATAGAGCAGCCACCTGTGTATGAAGGCCACTTTTATAGTCCCTCAAATGATACTTTCTATGTAAATCAAGCTATACAGAAAGCTCACCTGTCTGTAAAGGTCATTTTTTCAGGTCCCAAAGGTGACCGTTATAGACAGGTTTTATTGTAATAGGATTTCTTTGGGCCGACCGGTTATTAGGGAAGATACTGCCAGCATTGAATTCCACGATGTAAATCTGGCTTTTACTATAAGTGAATCTTGTCTTTCTTCGTTTCTTCAGGATACTGCGTTAGTCTGTGGCGTTTACAATTGCATGGCGTTACTCTCAACGTCGTTTGCCATGCGATGGAGCAAATGGAG
This sequence comes from Calvadosia cruxmelitensis, assembly GCA_900245855.1. Taxonomy (NCBI): domain Eukaryota; kingdom Metazoa; phylum Cnidaria; class Staurozoa; order Stauromedusae; family Kishinouyeidae; genus Calvadosia; species Calvadosia cruxmelitensis. The sequence goes on from OFHS01001312.1 coordinate 8,551, forward strand.
TGCCGAATGCCCCCACGATGCCGTTGTCATCCAAGCATGCAATGCGATCGAAAACCAATCGCCATCTGAAGTAGGAACACACTGTATCTCGTAGCCTTGTGTATGATTTTGAGTACTATGATATGTAGTCTCGTATAGCACTGATTCCAAATAGACCTTTTTACGAGCTACTGTACTTTGCAGTGTCAACGTAAGGTCATTACGTTTGCAAATAGAAATAGTAAATTCACTCGTTTCTGTTGTATTAACTGCGTTTTCTAATTCACAGTGTTTGATCGTATCTTCCCCAGAATGCCTTCAGTTTGTACATGATTACAACGAGGATCTCCTGTGAACTTGCGATGACTGAGAACAGTGAAGAGTTTTCTTCGGACATGAAGGAAGGACATCAGGTATCTGAGCTTAATTAAATGACGATNTTCCATACGATAACGGTGAATAGGCAAAATGATTCGAATCCAACAAACATTTACAATCAGAGCAACAAGCAATGAATTCCTAATTAGCCAATCATGGTAAAAAGTACTAACTAATAGTCTCGTATTTACAATAGAGCTGTTAAAGTTGCTTAAATCGAGACCCTTTGGCTAACTCGATATTGTAAGGTGTGGTCGAGATGTCCACTGACTTCAAGGATCTTGACCCATGCAAACACAAGATGGCAGAGCGAAGAAGAGAGAATGTCAGCTTTGTTCTCAGCCAGTGGATGACGAAAGAGTATTCACTACTGCTTTTCTCAGAGATCTGTTTGACCAGCTCGGTGATGAATCTCTTCGTTTCTGGCCTAATTCTCCCATGGCAGGATAAGATCAGTGCTGTTAACATTCAATACAATTGAATCGTAAAGTAAATATCGAGGCGAAACAAATTCGTCGTTTATTCGGATTATGTGATTTTACGATAAATGCGGTACTATGCTTTCATTGATTGATTCAGTACTTTAGTTAGTGTACGATACTGACGGAGTGTAGAATTGGGCATTAGAAGGGAACTTTGCAGATAACACAAGTGATAGGATTCTCAAACATGGACAGTGTCAGGAAAACCCGTGATTTAAACACTAAGTTATAGACACACTTACGTGTGCTGATGATGATGATGATAGGAGTTTATTTCTCATACCCATAATCAGTACAAATGTTTAAACTAGTATTAATTTACAAGTGGATATATGCTACTATGTACAATGAGACTACCGATGCTTGTGTGGCTTTATTCTAAAAATCCATTAAGCTGCATTAACTTTTTTCATGAAACAGAAACGCATAGTATGAACAATAATTGACATTCTATTATACAGCAATACAAATATTAAAAAGCATACTATACTATTTACACTTTTTATGTTGTGTACAATCTAGTTTGAATCTTGTGATATTTACAGATTCTTTGAGCTGGCAGGGTAGTGCATTCCAAACCCTGACACGTAACACAAATGCTACTTGTGGCTCCGTTCACGGATTCAGATAATGATTTAATGATTTATTTCTTAAGTTAATATGGACTTTTTTAATAGTATTGAAACGTTGTAGAAGTTGATCATTATAAAATTGATTAAGGCTGAGTGAACTTGAAATAAAACCAATAGATAATATACCTTAAGCGCCATTATAGAACTTGTCCTCCGTGTTGATAGATGTCTGCCAGTGTATCATGGCGTTTTTCTATAGTCGACGAAAAGACTGAAGATTTATTCGAAGAGTCGTTCTGCTTCATACAGTATTCATTCCAAGAAAAATATGTTAGCATCAATATGGGGCGCCATAGCGGACAAAAGTCTGTTTCATTATATAGGGTGTAAAAGCAAGGTGACGGTTTNTTCCATACGATAACGGTGAATAGGCAAAATGATTCGAATCCAACAAACATTTACAATCAGAGCAACAGACAATGGATTCCTAATTAGCCAATCATGGTACAAAGTACTAACTAATAGTCTCGTATTTACAATAGAGCTGTTAAAGTTGCTTAAATCGAGACCCTTTGGTTAACTCGATATTGTAAGGTGTGGTCGAGATGTCCAGTGACTTCAAGGATCTTGACGCACGCAAACACAAGATGGCAGAGCGAAGAAGAGAGAATGTCAGTTTTGTCCTCAGCCAGTGGATGACGAAAGAGTATTCACTACTGCTTTTCTCAGAGATCTGTTTGACCAGCTCGGTGATGAATCTCTTCGTTTCTGGGCTAATTCTCCCATGGCAGGAAAAAATCAGTGCTGTGAAGATTCAATACAATTGAATCGCGAAGTGAATATCGGGGCGAAACAAATTCGTCGTTTATTCGGATTATGTGATTTTACGATAAATGCGGTACTATGATTTCATTGATTGATTCAGTACTTTAGTTAGTGTACGATACTGACGGAGTGTAGAATTGGGCATTAGAAGGGAATTTTGCAGATAACACAAGTGATAGGATTCTCAAACATGGACAGTGTCAGGAAAACTCGTGATTTAAACACTAAATTAGACACACTTACGTGTGCTTGTGTGGCTTTATTCTAAAAATCCATTAAGCTGCATTAACTTTTTTCATGAAACAGAAACACATAGTATGAACAATAATTGACATTCTATTATACAGCAATACAAATATTAAAAAGAATACTATACTATTTACACTTTTTATGTTGTGTACAATCTAGTTTGAATCTTGTGATATTTACAGATTCTTTGAGCTGGCAGGGTAGTGCATTCCAAACCCTGACACGTAACACAAATGCTAATTGTGGCTCGGTTCACGGATTCAGAAAATGATTCAATGATTTATTTCTTAAGTTAATATGGACTTTTTTAATAGTATTGAAACGTTGTAGAAGTTGATCATTATAAAATTGATTAAGGCTGAATGAACTTGGAATAAAACCAATAGATAATATACCTTAAGCGCCATTATATTACTTGTCCTCCGTGTTGATAGATGTCTACCAGCGTATCATGGCGTTTTTCTATAGTCGACGAAAAGACTGAAGATTTATTCGAAGAGTCGTTCTGCTTCATACAGTATTCATTCCAAGAAAAATATGTTAGCATCAATCAATCAATCAATTTATTTGTTTCAACTCGTATTCAACTGAGAGCTATAAGTAGCGTTGCCAACAGGGGCATGTTTTACTGAATGACGAGGTTGGTGCCATAAAGAAAGTTCTAAATTAGGGAGTATATTACAGTAGAGTTATAAAGATTTACAATAGGGATATATACAGTAAAATGCTATGCTACAATGATAAAAGAAAGTATCACGCTAGTGAACCGCTACTAAAATACAACTTGCCATACTTTAACTAAAATAAGATAGAATGTCACACAGTCATGTAATATGTTCAGAGCAATACCCTGTCCAAGTCGAGGCAATTTAATTGGTTTTAAGTTGTTTCTTGTTTCTTGCCGCCAAGATCTTCGGATGGGACGCTGACAATACATTGTAGATGTGAGCAGCAGTTCTTGTGACTCTTTGTCTGCCTTTTGTCGTTTTGAAACAAGTTTCCTCTGCTGCTGGCTCTTGTTCTCCCCGTGACGAAATCGAACTCATCGCGTATGTAACGAGGAGCGTGTTCATTTTTTACATCCCAGCAGACAGAGATTGCTGAAGCAAGCATTGGTTTAGCATTGGTTTATTTGCGATTTTGGACAACGTGCAAACTACAGGAACTTCCGGAGCAAGACTAGTTCCAGCTTGTGCGCATTCGTGCATGCATATTTTCTTCTGAGTGCCTATTCGCTATTGTGCCCAGGTTTAGTACCGAAGAGAAGCAAAAAGTTTCAACTTCTTTTGTTTTATACCCAATCTTCAGGTAGCCAAGCCTAACCTTCGGTGTTGCCAACATTTGAGTTACCCATCTTGCTTCTCTTCGGTATCAAACCGGCGCATAAATAATTAGCGGTCCCTAAGATCGCTATGCCACGCATGAATTTTAATTACCATAAATTATTTTTCATTGATGAGCAATAAGTAACTGTTGCTCTGTATTTTCTTCAGTTTCAATTTTTCTGTTATGCAAATACAATGGACAAGTTTTAGTTCAAGTGATAAATATTTTCTTTTCTAGATGCATCCAAATCTTTTCCATATGCTGCTGGACGGAGCCTCATCTTCGTGCCGTAGCCGCATCGAAACGAGTTCATCTCACTTTACAAATGCCGTCTATACGATGCTAGAAGCAACGAATCCTGTTATCTTCTCTTGAAATGTTTTAATTTCTCAAAAAGCTACATGTATATATGAAATGATTGTTGAATTATAAGAAGATCTATATATTTCCCCGCCAAATGTACGTTTGTCTTACGTCAGTTGCAATTTGGCTCAAGGACTAATTTCCTATAACTTCAGCCCACTTACTGAATCTCATGCATTTCCGACATTATATATACAATAAATTATAGGTAAGGTAAAACTTCACCCCGAAAGAATAATTTTTGTCAAACAGCAAGGCTATAGATAATTATGAGATTACTGTATTTTAAAATGGATTCTGTCGAACGCGCGAGAACGGCAGCGCGAATTTTTGAAGTTGAAAGAGCTGAAATTTCCCGCACCAACTTTGTTAGCGATTAGGACCTCCGCCCACCATTCGCTGGTATGTACAGTAAGTATTCTCAGAAGTCGATGTTGAGAAGTCGATATCTCTCTCTGGTTCTCGATGTCTCAATGGAAAAATCCTTTTTGCCAATCGCATTTTCTCATCGAGCTCTATCCACACATGAAATATCGAATTTGGTGGCATGAGTGGTCGATCTCTTCTTTATTAAGTATTCTGAGGAGTAACGAGGCGTGTACTGGTGATAAGATGTATACTATCAAGCTCTCCGGCAATCTCTCTCAATCTCATGGATACCAGTTGACAACGATATTTGTACAGTATATTTTAACCGTAAACGGGAACTATAGTGATTGACATTGGAGGCTAACTGACGCGGGAAAGAGGCTAGGAATAATTACGTCTGCGATATATATAACTTAAATCATGCACTGTCCTCTGCATGATCCTAATATTTAACTCTGTTTCATATAGATATGAAGCTCAGATGTGCATAGGGTCTTTAAGTGACGGATGAATGGGAAGCGTCAGCTACTATTCGCTCTAGAAGAGTTAGAACATTTTGTTGTATGCATTGTAGCAAATATTTCATTAGCAAGCGAGCAAATTTCCTATTAATTTTTGTATTAAAATTTGTAAATGGTAAAAATTGTCAAGAAGAAACTGGAATTCTCAGCGCCATAACGCAGAAGTTAGAATTATCATTGAGATCAATAAAAATGTAAACAAACAATCAATCTCAAGTTTTCCATATTTTTAATGTAATGCATTTGACAATTAATGTCATCTGGTAATAAATTTCACTAATAGCAGGAAAAGTTGCAAACAAGCAACTTTAAGTGGCATTTCACGTTGTTTTTAAGTAGCATGAAATTGATTCCTCTGAATGTTCTATTTTCCAAGGACAGAACGAACCCAAATGCACTTCATGCATGAGAGCATAAATAGAATCCTCCTACAGTATTTACACGTAGATTCCTAGTTAATGTGTCTGAACCTCTTTGTAGATATCACACATGCCACGGAGTCATACCAATTGACCAAGTTCAGCCCCAATGCACATTGGTAAACATGTTTTCAGTCAAGGCATGGTCTTAATGAGCTGTAATTAGCTATTTTGAGAGTGAAAAACAATATTTTACTATCATAGCTAAGATTAGATAGGATTTCATAGATGGAATTTGGAACAATCTTCCAGAGAATGTCGTAATGGCAAGATTATTGGATCAATTCAAATGAGAGTTATCTCGTGTTAACTTTTTTATTTATTCCTTTTAATGTGTATCGCTATATAAGTATACCATTGTATGTATGTATGTATGTATGTATGTATGTATATACCGGCAATTATTTATAGTAGCTACTAACTATTATTAAGTAATACACCGGCTTTTAGCTATCTGTCAGGGGAGGAGCGAAGCTCCCACCGATCATATCATATCGAGTACATCACGCTGAAAGTAGCTTATGTGCTCGATACTGCTGGAGTTGGTCGATCAGACTGGTAGAGCAAGCTGCTCNCTAGCGTGCCCAGGAATCGTGGGTTCATCTGGAATTTTTGCTAAAAAAGAGTCCAGCCTTTTCTTATGCAGTTGATTTTCTTATAGTCTTATTTCCATTGCCGATAAAGTCATTCATACTACTTGTCCGTGCAGCGTAAGAGCTACGTGTATATAGCCTGCTACGTGTGAATTCTTTGTTTTGACATATATACAGTACGGGTGATAGCGCTTGCCGCTTGAAAAGAGAGCAGCCGCTGTTGGCACAGAAACAAGTATGACTGAATGCGCTTCAAACAAAGCCTTTTCCTAAGATCATCCAATATGACAGAGGTCAACTGGCATAAATCTCAAAAGGCATTGAGACTGCATTTGGTCAATTATATATTCTGCCACTGTAACAGTATGGCTCACTAATCCATGAAAATCCGAACCTCAACCACTTCCCCCATTTTATACACAAATGTCGCATGAATGATTCATCTACTGTGCAATCATAATAATATAATTCGTTATATAAAGTACATACGCATAGAACAGCCACCTTGCTTTCTATGGCTATCATAATAGAGTATTATTAGCATATTATCATAGTATAGTATAGCATAGTATTCAATTGTCCATGTTTTAGTTTTTGCCACTTGTCCGTGCAGCGTAAGAGCTATGTATGTATGTATGTATGTATGTATGTTTATTTGGCAAAAATATCGACAGGCAAATATAGGGAAGCATGACTTCCCCTTACACACAGCCATTGTGAGACGCTTGAGCGCAATTAATATNTACAATACAGGTATGTGACAAGTCAATGCGAACACTTAAAAGCTTGGATTGACGTTGCTGCAACAGAGCTATGTGTATATATAGCCTGCTACATGTGAATTCTTTGTTTTTGACTTTTGTTGAATAATAAAGACACATAAAAATTGATGAATTCCAAAATTGCAGTATGTAGCCAAATCATGCATAACATTAAAACATTTTAACACAGTTTCACTACAAGGAACCATGGTTGCACAGTAGGTGAGTATATAGTGTCCGTTGCTACTCTATGTTGTTGCTTTGTTGATGGTTGCCCTCCATTCGTTTATCATTTCTTCGCCCTCCACTCTATACATTATTCAAATACATTTTTACTGTTGTCTGTCCTATTACCATGACTACCATTGTCCTTTCGCCACGTGTAACGATCATTTTGCCATGCTCAGGTAGCAATGGATTATCCTCTCAATTCAATGGACATTCCATAATCCTGGAAATTTGAAGAAATGTTTATAACTCACAAAATGCAACTAGAATTCCCACGTTATTTTGATCAGGAATGTATAGTTTGAAATTGACTTTAAAATGTAATTCATTTATACAAGTTGTTAGGAATTCCCTTCATAAATCGCCATTTCAGTAGTCCCAGTGGCAATGTGCTAAGTAACCTGTTTGTTTGTATGTACTATTGCAGATGATCTGGAAACATATTGTATATAATAAATATATAGCTCATTCACCGACAGCAAGGGGATTCGCAGACAGACAAATACTGTACATACCCATTCCATTCTCTACAACGCCCGTCTCGGTTCAATGACAAAGAGACTGGGGATTACTCAACCGCGCCCGGTCTCAGGTCAAATCTCAGGGCGACTCGATCTACTGAAGCGGTTGCTATGCGACTGCATTTTCATGCTGGCTTATTACTCATCATTCGTGACCTGAAATGTTGCGAAGGTATAACAATGTACCCTTTTAAACGCGATCTATAAGGTATTTATTTAGCGTTTTCATGCTGTCCACGCAGAGAATCCATGTTTCCTACTAATGAGTACACTCCGTTGTCGATGCTAAAAAAAAACTATAGAAAGGGCTACTTCAAGCTACCGATTTGCAAAACGTGCCTTGAAGCGAAGACAAGCGCAATTTCTCCTATCTGTTTGTTCGCCATCAATGACGTTTCAAAGGAATTGTATTGTCTTTGTAGTTCCTAAGCAACCGCATGAAAGGCGTTTTACAGTGTATTGGCACGGACAATGGATGGGAAGTCGGACAGCGAAGCAAGAAGATAAAAGCACAAAGCCCTACATTGCTTGCTTGTGACACATCGCTGAAGTCTGAGCCAAGCCGAGTCGAAGCGAAAAGTGAAGCGAGAGATCTGTCGCTTGTTCTTTTCATCCAGGCATCATCATGCCGTTCTTAATCAATAGGAAGGTATCAGTGGCATGTTGCACGGTTGGTGTATTGGAAGTGCTGATTGGCACTGTGCTTGTCGTATGCGGCTTCATTCAGATGGGTGTATACTACAACAAGTCTGCCATCGGCCTTTGGGCTGGCTTCCCCGTAAGTAGCAATGATCTCTCGATGAACAACCTCACAGTACAACATGTATATCTATACAAGAAATGGCCACGTGCACAAATTATGTGCATACGTTGTGGGTAGATAGTTGATTGCGCAGGTTGTCTGCGAAATGAACTAGACGTTTTGAAAGGAAATCGACGAACGGTAGACACGTAGTCAAACTTCTATTGTGATGCAGCTTGAAAATGCTTGATTATATGGTAAAATAAGTTAGAAAAGGTATGCCTTAACTACCCCAAGATCCTTAACGATCCAATGTCAATACGTATGAGTCTTATATTTCGTAGCTTCCAGCTTAGTACTGCGATCTATTCATTCTGATTGTTCAAACATCTCAGCTTGATGCATCGACGTATTTTCCATGTTTTAGCTGCTTGTGCCTGGCCTGCTGGGAATCGTTGTCTTGGCAACAAGACATAAGTCATCGGTGAGTATATGGTTGAACGTCAATTGATCATGTTATAGCGTAAACTGTTATCAGTTGCGAGAATGTTGCAATGTGAGTCAGACAACTCGCATGACTGCTCGCGCACACACACACCACTGAGACATTCCATTCACTATAAATTCAGGGTTAATGCAGCTTGGGAAATGGGAATTGTGCAGACATCCCACGAGACATTTTGAAGAATTTCAGTTTTCTTTTCCGCATGAGTTTTTCTGTGATGTTTTCGTCTTTTGAAAGAATCTTCCTTCTAATATTGGACTCATTCCATGCAGTGTTCATGACACTTTATTTGAAATGATAAGAAAGATGGAATACATTTTGTTAAGTATAGCTTGCATTACGAAGGTAACATGTTCTCTTCAAGAGCAGCGCTGATGGTCTATCGATTCTATGAACTCAAAGTACGCAGAAGGTGCTCATCTGCGACTTTTAAATCGTAACTTTCTTGCATATTTAATGACTGTGCTCCAGAACATAGTCACCGCAACATTTCGATTTCCAAGTCCAGCGTCAACTTCTTGCAACGTCGTAGTTGTAGTAGCAATTCGTGGAATCATAGTAAATATGAAATGCCATTCTTCCACTAGTTGCAGAATTGGATATACAATCTGGTTTTCTAACCATTTAATTTTACTAGCACACAAATTACAAACCAATAGACTTTTTCATGAACTATCATTATGGAACGGACCAGGCATTGTGTGACATGTTGATTGCCTGAAGTAGCGAAGAGATTTGGTATACAACTTATCTAAATTAAATAAGTGGCCATTTGACCTACAGTAAATAATTGCTCCATCTGATTCTTCCATACGCTTAGATACAGGCTGTGATTTAGCACAAATTAAGGGGGAAAATCGTTCACAAATCTTATATACTTGTCAAGTTGTCATTCCATAAATCAATAAACATTGCCAAAAGACCCACGGAATAATACCATAAATCTTAAGAAATGATTCCCAAACATATCCAGACAAGTAAATATACAGTATATTGGAAAATATCAAAATAAATTAAAATGTGAGAAGAAACCCTCACATCGTGAAAAATTTAGTTAGTTAAATATGCGTTTGATTGAAGAACTATGCGGGTAAAACAATTGGATCAAGTTGAAGACAGATGTAAGTCCACCGCATCTACAAGTCAGGGAGAGACGGAGAGTTTTTCAGGCCACTTCCGAGTCTCAGGGTCAACTGCTGAGACAATTTTGGTGGGCAGTGGAATGGGTACTCTTGTAATACGCGATCAGCAGACTGTGTAGAATGACCACAGTGACAGCTTGAACAAATCAGAAAATCCTTGAAACAAATATGAAAAAGATAAACCAGAATATAAAAACATTAATATAACACGAACTAACTATTAAAAAATTATATTGCGAAGCTTTATGAGTGATTGCCCTTTGTTACAAATTGTTGCATTAATAAATTCATTTGATTACCTTCTCGTTATTTGCAGGCCATCTTCTTCACAATCTGCAATGTGATTGTGTTGGTGTTGTGCGTGGCACATGCTGTCGTCTCTTACGATGACACGGACACGTGGGACAAGTTCAGGGATCTTGTCGATGCCAACCAATGCTACGAGAGACTTGACAAATGCATTTGCACTGCCACTCAAAACGACTACTTTGGTAAGCAATCAATGCGGGAGAAAGATCTTATCCTTTTTTCTTTCGTTTCAAATGAATTCATATTTATCGAGCGATGCACTTCCATTGTAATTGAAAATACATAACAAGCAGGACTAGGTAACCGTTTGCAGGATACAGTGAAACTTGTCTATAGCGGTAACCTCTGGGACCTGAGAAAAATGACCTTTATAGACAGGTGGCCTTTCAGTCCAGGTTGATTTCTATGGAAAGTATCATATAGGGGTTATGAAGAGTGGCCTGGATACACAGGTGGCTGCTCTATAGAGGTGGCAGCTAATACAGGTTTGACTTTATTGATTATAATTGGCTAAAATATAAAATCCTAATTAATTCCCCTCCCTACAAACTCTACAAACTGCCCCTTTCCCGCAACCAGGCCTTTCATACAGAGGCATTGATCGGCGTCATGAAGTTAATAAATGTTTTGTAAGGCAAATTATCTACATGCTACGTCACATTCCATCACCAGCAATATTATTACTCGCGTAGGAGATGTAGGGGATATGATCTAAGCATCAATATGAAATTCGAACATAAATTTCATCGTTTGTCCTGACACATCAAGTCATTTTCTTCAACCCATGCTCAATAAGAATTTCATTTTGTTTTATAATTCTGCAAAATATAATTCTACTAAGACATGGTTTGAAACAACTAATGCGAACTATCAGAAGCAGGGAAAGACAAGGACCATATCACAATCATGTTTAAATGTGCGTACAGTACGGATCTACATTCAGTCATTTATTCCCGGCTTCATATCACAACTGTCCGAGCACGTTTCCAATAGAAACAACCCTGCTTATCCCATCTGTCTAAATATCATTCCCGATAATGTCAATAGTATTAGCGACCCCTCAATTGATCATTGAAAATGGTCTCTTAAGACAGGTGGTCGCTCAAGACAGGTATTCACTTTTGGCTAGTTCATTTGTGTATGTGAGACAGCTTGAAGGTAGTCTCTTACAACAGGTGGTCACTAAGGCAGATTGGGTTATAAGTTTTTTCTGTTTTTTGTTGACAGTACGTCGATGCAACCTCTATGAATTCGGCTATGAATTATTCTGGTCCATGATGGGCTTCTCGTGCGCTGGTGGTCTGCTCACCGTCTTCGGCGTTTTGGCTGGTGCTCTTGGTGCATTTCAACAAGGAGAAAAGGAGGTGAGAATGGTATTATTCTATAGATGTCTCAGGACTTCATTCCATGCTACAATGAAGCCTGTCTATAACGGTCACCTCTGGGACTTGAAAAAATGACCTTTATAGACAGGTGGCTTTCTGTCCAGGTCGATTTCCATAGAAAATGTCATTTTGTGGTTATGCAGAGTGGACTTTATTCACAGTTTGCTGCTATATAAATGTGGCCGCTAATACAGGTTTGACTGTACAATAATTTAAAGACCTTCTATTTGATCTCATAAGGCAGTTTGTCACTGAAGCCAAATGCAACTACATACAGTATTTCCACCAAAGTGTCAATAGACCTTTTTCATGAGCTACCATTTTGGGAAAAACCAGTGCATTGTGGGGCAAGTTGAGTGCGTCAAGCAGCGAAGAAACTGGGTTTCTGGCCCAGAATATTAACGAAAATCCTATGTTTACGCAAAGTAGTGCAGCTTAAAGAAATCTGCATCAGTATCAAATCCAACTTTATCCGTATTCCGAAATCAAAGACATCAACCTTCCCCATAATGCACTTGCTTTCTCCAAAATGGTAGCTTGTGAAAATGGTCTATATACTAACACGGTTTGTCTTCACAGGAGTACGAAGCACCACCAAGAGATGCGCAGTATGACAACCGACGTCGCTATGACTACTACGTCGACAACTAAAGGCTCTGATTGGCCGTGGCAATACTTGGAGGCCGCGGATAACTTGTTCATGTCTTTGTATATCTAACATCTTTTTATTGCATTATCTGGCTTCTTAACGATACGTATTCGCTGAAAACGTTTTTCCATCTTGTCATTTCATGATTAATTAGCTGAAGTTACGTTTTAGTTTAATCGCTACTCGATTTTTGGTGAATTATTTTGTGAATTTTTGAATTTTTAAGGAGTAGAATTTTGTGCCTCGCGAAGCCTATTCATTTTGTCTACAGTACATTACTTTCAGCATTATTGTACTTTGGAAGTGTGTAGGGAATGCAGAGTACAGTTAAACCTGTATTAGCGGCCAGCTCTTTTACCGTAATTTTCTCAGGTCCCAGAGGTGACAGTTATAGACAGGTTTCGCTGTAAAGTACGGTTAGTTCCCTTACGTGAAACCCTGAGTAACTGAACCTCGAGTCAAATAATTTAGATATAGTGCGCATACAGTACAATAGAGGCGAGTAGAAACACTAACACGAGTTTAGCCATAGTGCGCATACAATATAAACGCAAAGACACGTGTATCGACTGTTCATTATATTTTATGATTATGAGTAATACTTTTAACACCAATAGCTAAAAATTAAGAAAAACTACAATTAGAAAGTTTCATAAAATTTTGTCGCTCTATGAGTTGCAACAGTCGGTACTTCCTCGTTCTTAAACTGATGCTGTGCTGTAAGCACTCGTAGTAGTTTCCGCAAAATGGATTTTGGGGCGCTACCTACGGTCTCAATATTATTTCGATTATTGCATTAATGCGATTTCAACTTTACTTTTACTGCACTTCACGTTTCAGCCGCTCACAGGGATAAATTTCTCAACGGCAACCTCTTTTTGTTTTTTTGACAAACAATAAACCTCTTTCTTGAACTTTCCGGATTTTTTTCCGTAAAGTTTTCCATGTTTTAGACCTGACCAATTAATTCCACCATACATATTAATATATTACTACAGTATAATGTTTAGCACAAGATTGTTCTGCATTTTATTTCTATGCACACCCAAGTCATATTTCGCTCATTATTCTACTACAGTGAATATTGATTCCTGGCTTATTCCAATGAAAGCATAAGTTATTCGTCTACACGAAAGACATCTTGAGCTGGGATTATACTTCCACGAGCATACAATGATCACACAGAAGACACTATTATGAATTTGTGTCTATAGGAACGCCACTGCAACAATATAAGATCAACCCACAGTGACCTTTTGTTACAGTTGAGCAATATTGCAGTACTTCAATTGTCAAATTCCATAACAGAAGTCATGTGTGGACGCTTTTCAAGCTATGTGCAAGGCAACAGTCGTATTACAGGAATGTTTATGCTGCAATATTCAAGACCAACTCGCAAATGCTCCTTCATTGGTACTGCTCTTACGGGCGTTGTCCTACTTGTAATCGGCTCTGGCCTTCTCGGCAGCCGAAATTGCAGGCAACAAGACTGTTACCACAGATCAACAATAAAGGAGACTGTTGGTGTAAGCTTATTATTTTTTGGTTTTCTATTTGGCGTTCTTTCATTCGTACGATGCAAAATTAACAAGAAGACGATAGGAGAAGATCAACAAGAACAATTCGATCCTACCCATGGAGCGTATCTTACACATGAGGACGTGCTGCCTGGACATACAAACGCTGCTTTTGCAGTGAATGCAAACGATCCCTCTCCACCATACAGTTTGGAAGATCAGAATTTATCAAGTTTATATGTTCTACCCGTTGGTCAAACATCTCGTTCTCACCAAACAAGAGATATGGATGTCCCGCAGTCAGCAGACTCAGAACCATCTTTTCTGCAGCTGATTTCCTTCATGAATTTAGATCTGTGGAATGATAATCCGCCTCCTTATCAAGAAACCGAGACCAATAGGAGACAGCAAGGTTCGTTCATTCATAGAGTGTACCGTCTACTTCATAAATAGCACCGTTTACTCCGTATACAGTTTGAAACCTGTCTATAACGGTCACCTCTGGGACCTCAGAAAAATGAACTTTACAGATAGCTGACCTTTCTTTCGAGGTTGATTTCTATAGAAAGTACCAATTTGGGATTATTAAGAGTGGCCTTCATAAACAGGTGGCTGCTCTATATAGGTGGCCGTCAATGCAGGCTTGAATATATAATATTATTAGGAACGGGGAACACGCTTTTACTTACTGCCGATATTATGAACGAAGCATCAAAGGAAGCTGCTCTAGAAAGCAGTAAAGCGGTTTTTCAGTCACTCGCGACTTTAATATCCAACAACCTGATAAAATATTTTCTGTCATGAGTAAAAACCACAGTCGTTTTGCGATGAAGCTGTTATGAATTTTAGAGCATTGTGAGCTTTGGGCATGTGTGCAGTACATACTTTGCTTTAATAGAATACGTTCAATATACAGCATACATAAAAATAGGGTCAACATCTGACTGCTGTAATTCTTTGATTACAGTATAGGATTACTCTTAATTTGTTGAAAGTTACATCCCGGACAGCACATTGAATAAACAGAATGAAATATGAAGTCGGTAAAGAAAATGAGAAAGAAAAGAAATAAGAATTAAGTTTCCTGACCCAAAGTGTTCAAGAAGAATAGACCTTGAGATACATACATCACTAGCTCCTATAGTGTTGAGCTGCGATTTAAATGCTTGTACAGCATAACTCGGTTAATATCACCTCGGATATTCTCACGTCTCGGTTATTGTCACGGAAAGTGAAATTCCATTTGCCAGTCCCTAAGCTTTTCTCTTATTCTACTCGGTTAATATCACCTCGGATATTGTCACATCTCGGTTATTATCACGGATTTTCAAAGGATTTTTATGTTTTCAATCGCTTATAAGAAAATGCGTCTTGTGTTGCAAACATCTCTACATAATAGCTCTGTTTGATGTTGATACAGAGTTTGCTGTTCTATGGCCCGCTTTTTGCTATTGTTTGAGCCGCTGTTCCTGCAAAATTAGAGGTCTGAGTATGAGACTCGGTTATTGTCACGACTCGGATAATATCACGTTCTACAATTTTCCTGAGGGTGTGACATTAACCGAGTTGCACTATATATATCCTTATGATCTTCATCGCAAATTGTCGTCATTTAAGGCTTTCGTTTATCTATGGACAGATCGACTCCCGATCGAACAGCCTCCTTCGTACTTGGATGTAACTCTGTCACAAGAAATCCAGACGAGGTACAGTTACAGTAGATGAGTCACAACACTGTACTATTAAACACAGTTCAGCGTATTGTTATGCTGATATTTTGAATGTAGTGTTTTGGATTTGAAATTAATGTTCTTATCGAGAAGATGGTGGCAAGCACGCGTAATTGATATCTGTTGCGCATGCGTACTAAGGATGAAATACAGCATAATTATCATGCAATTAGCATAATTAGCATACAACATAGCAGGGTGGAGCAGCGAGTAATCTTTCTTGTGATTTAGAGAACAACTAAAGAAACAACCGATATTGAAAATAAAAAAGAAAGGATTTAGTTTCAAAAGAAGATGGCGGAAAAGTGCACGAAGATGATTTTCAAACTCTACATTGTCGAATTTGTAATCTATCGTACACAACATGTTTTTAAAGCCTCAGTTTTATCCATTATATTATTCTATAGTCATCCCAGTGAAGCAATAATACCCTAATACTTGCCAGTCATTGAATAAGTACTGATCATGGATAGAAAGTGTGGTTCTGCGCATAACCAGGACCCAGCATAATTTTAACTAAGCGATATAAGTTCATATAACGAAGCATTAATAATCAGATCAAGGTTTCATTTTAATAGTACAATGAAAAAATATTTTCTAGACAAATTTCTTTTCTTGCTTCAAGTATCAATTTTCTTAAAATAAGACTTGGTCGGTGGAAGAACAATGGCAGTCTTCATACTTGGCTTAGTGATTCGTGGCTTACAGCGTGGACAAGTATTTATTTGCTAGATTTAATAATAATATTCCTTGAAATGAGAAATTTGTTCTGGAAATGGAAACACTATTTTGCAGTGTAATAGTAACTTTTGTAGAAATTTATCATAAACATTTCTAGAGTACTTTCATAGTTCCCAATTGTATAGTAAATAACTATAATGTATGAGACAACTTTGACCAGAATTACTTTTGCAAGTACTTACTTTTACACCTGTCTTGTTCTCTCTTCATCCGGCGCCATGTGCAGTCCCACTGCCTGTCCGAATAATTATAAGTGAGTTTACCTCTGCCACGGGTAAAGACGCTACGAAAATGCTTTGTTTGCAACGCAATCAGACGTACTCTTATCAATGATGGTCAATGTCGAAGATTGACTGTCAAAATTGTAATTTAAGCTCAAAGCCACGTGCCCCAATAAAAGCAAGTGTATCCCGTCATGCCATTGGGACTGCGCTTGGTCAATTGTACATAATTATTTCTACTTTTCTATTTGAAAGACAATTTTTGTTTTCAGATGAACAGATAACTTACTAATTCTGGTAAAAATGTCCAATACATTTTAATTAATTTCTATGCAATTGAGAACTACAAGGCTGCTCTAGAAATATTTACAATAATTGCAACTAAACTTATTATGGAAAAATTCTGACCTGCCCATAAAAACATTAAAAATCCCATCCATCAAACCTATTGACGAAAATGTCTTATACCTATCAATCCGTGGTACAATTCTAAATTTTCCCGTGAAATTTCATTTATTTTCAGATAAACAGATAACTTACAAAGTAAATCCGATAAAAATATCTAATAAAATGTGATTAATTTCCATACTTTTGAGAACTAGAAAATTACTCTAGAAATATCGATAATACTTGCTAGTAAACCTGTTTATTAGAAAATATAAAAATGATAAAAAACTTTGACTATATACAAATGAAAATCTTGTCCATCAAGCCTCTTGAAGAAATGGTTCCTGAAGCACATGCTACGTTGCATCGTTGGACTGTCATGCTTACTTTTTGGAAGAGGTATGCCCTTGACTTGTTTACGCCTGTTGTTGCCTAGCCTGCGTGCAGACTCACAGATTTGTTTATCGGGTAAACAGTAGACGGTTTATAATCCACAGTTTACAGGGAGTTTACCCGAGAAAAAAATATGTGAGTCTGCACGCAGGCAACCTGTTGCCTTGAGCAGAGGGATACCAATTGCGGATTGGAAACATAGTAAAGCGGAAAAAAAAATTGGTTATTTTCGAGATGTAAATATATGTGATTTATTTCGTTGCAGTAATTGATTGCTGGAAATAGGATTTCACTGAAAGGATTGGAATTCTATGTTACCCACGGAATGCAATATAATAGAACGCTGAGATGTCTTGCTTTTTATCAATCCAATCATCGAACATACCTCCCCTGTAATGTTGATATACAATCGAGTGAGCAAACTTTGTAATATTTTTCATTTATTGCCCCTATACCTGTAAATGTCAGAGTTTTGAGAAATGTGAAGCGACAAACTCGTTGTTTTCCCTTTCTATCCTCCTCTTTTCATCATTTATCCTGTAATCCGATAAACTTTCAAAAGCTTTTTCCACGTAGCAGATAAGAAATCATAAGACATCGCTCTTCAGCAACGACTACCAGCTATAGATTTCAATCCAGCAAAGTTCCAATGAACAGTTTCTATTTTATCAATTCCAATGATATATTATATCTAATGTTCCAATAAGTTTTATTATTTAATAAAATGTAATGACAATTGGTCGGCTTTGATATATATTATTCGTAATTATTCTAATTAATGTAAACGTCACTCCTGTCCGCACATGCGCAATTGTTACTCGTCTTATATCCACGTGCTCTGTCCAAATATATTCATTTGAGCTTCGGCTTGTTGCCGCTCGCACACGCAATCCTGTGTCTCCTCGATGTTGCCATCCTCTCGAACATAACAGACTTGATATATCTTGTAAGACGTACTTTATGGTACCTTTTCCTATGATGTTAAACTCATTATGTTATTTTTTCAGATCAAGGAAAAGATTCCTTATAAAAGTTATAAACTAATTTTCAGAAACAATGACCATAAACGAAACAAATTCGTTACTTTGGACAATTTTAAGCAGCTTTCGAAGAGAAGTAACCAGTTTGAATTTCACAGTCTAACGAAGCAGTAGAACGATCCAAGGCTTCTTTTAATTAAACATTGGACAACACAGAATGAGCTTTCATTATGGCGTTCAGGGTTAGGCTAGTCGACAATTATATTTGGCGTTGTCTTCTCGTTTAGTACTTAGGACCGCCGATGCACATAATTTAGTAACGCGATCAAGTAAAACTAGCAGTTAGTGTCGGTCACTTATACAGGTGGTCGCTCAGTACAGGTCGTCAGTTATACTGTACAGATCACTGTTAAATGCAAGTCGGATCTTTCAATCTTGCTGCAGTTAAAAGTTCTATGGTAAGTATAAATGCAACGTTGTGTTGATCAACAAGAATAAAACGATAAAGAAATGGATTTTTCCATCGTGGCCCAAGACCAAGTGCAGTCTTATTGCATTTTGGGATTCATGCTAGTTGACCTCTGACCTATTTGAAGACAAGAAAACTGCATTATTTGAAACGCATTCAACCGTACTCTCTTCGATGATAGTCATTTTCAAAGAATGTTCCGCTTGGATGTCAAATTGTCGATTATAGCTCAAAAACACGTGACCGTAGTAGCTTAAATACCAAAATGCACCGGACTGCACTTGGCCAATTAGCATTGTAGTATTCAATAGATTATCAGAGGCATCGTTTTGAGGTGATATGGACATTATTGACAACTAAGAACATTGTAGAAATTGACAATTATGTAAATAAATATTGCACTCTGAACAAAGCCAACTCTGGCAGGTAGTTAGAACCAGGCCCATATGATCTCGAAGCCACGCCTCTGATAACCTATTAGAACTGCCAGCGCTTTGATAATTGTCGAGGGCCGAAAAGGAGAAAGCCATCTGTTTATCGAGTTACCCTTGTTGAACAACACAACGTTTCCTATATAATTATCATGGAAATTTCATCTACTGCAAAATTGAGAAATCCGACTTGCATGTAACAGTGATCTGTACAGTATGACTGACGGCCTGTACTGAGCGACCACCTGTATAAGTGACCGACAGTAATTGCGGGTCTAACTTGAACGCATGACTAAAATCACTAAATTATGCGCATCGGCGGTCCTAAGTCCGGCACGAGAAAGAAGGAGGGTTCGCATGTGGATACAGGGTCTCTGTGCAGTAACATGTACCCTTGGGCTGATCGAATGTCAAACGAGGACCTCGTCATACATCTGGAAGGTCAACAGGGGGACTCAAACGCCTGACAACCCATCTTGCTATCCTGTCTGATCCTGCTCAAACAGAACAATCAAGGACGAGAGACAGAAGTAAAGAACAACAGCAACAACAACACTAAGAAGATTTGCTCCTTATTAAAGAAAGATCAACTTTGTTACACCATAGTCCATTGGTTACACGGAGTGACTTGAGCTTCTTGAGATGCAATCTCTTGAACTTCGCCGTGTTAAGTGTGACCTGTGTATGGTTTTTAAATGATGCATGGTATTGTGGACGATGAGCTAAAAGATCTCGTTTCCATTCTGGAATCAAAATATTCAATTCGTGGAAACTCTTTAAAGCTTAAATCGCAATCTATTCCTATAAATAATTCTGTACTCATTCTGCTATCGTACAATTCCAATATGGAACTTTCTTCCTGATGA